>OMLM01021247.1:4459-17879 GCA_900302695.1 Helostoma temminkii | reverse complement strand
TCACCATTTGTTCTTTCAAACTTGATTAAATTTGACACATTCAAGAGTGAAAATGGCAACAAAATATTAAGTGAAAGTGTAAATGGCCTTGAATTAATACAGGAACACAAAACCTACACAAATTAACTGTATTCTGTGTATAAAACAACTTACAAACTTAAATGAGACACATTAAAAGTCAACCATACAGTTACTAGAATCACTATTTCTCACTATCACACCACTTTCCACCCTGACATCACGAGCTTATTCAGATAAAAGAAATCCTCTCCACCTTCACCAGCACGTCCCACCAGCTGTTGTGAGGGGTGAGGGAGGTTCATGTCTCTTGAAGTGAGGGTGTGTAGTGGAGGCAGGGGGTCAAGTACAGGGTGGGAGCTCTGATCTGAGTGTTTTCCAATGAATTCCCACACTGTGCTAATCCACTCCACCCAATAATGGAGTGAAGACTGTGAGAGAGACGTTATTAAAATATGGGTAACCCTTTAATTACCTCTTAACAGCTTAAGCTGATCTAATGTCCACTGTTGTGCTGGGAGAAATAGCTGCCACCAATCTTTCATGTGTACAAGGAGCCTAAATGAGCAGTTCCCAGGCTCTCAGATTCAGATTCTTCGAATGAAGAAATGTTTACTTTGACGAGTCTGTTCTGGCAACTCTTTAATAAAACTGCACACTATGAATGTGATTTATCAGCTGCCTTTTGAGGGGAAATTCAAGTCTGGATTATGTTCACTGACAGGTTTTCCTAGTGCAGGAATGCTAAGACATACAGTTGACTCTAGATGTGCTGTCAGCTGTTGCATATGTCACTATATTTTAACTGTTACACTGTATAAGTAAAGTGACCGGACACACTGTGCCAGTACATCACAGCACTTCCCCATGTGATTTAAGGTCATCCTGAACAGGCAAGGTGAAACTGTATTCACCATTTGTTCTTTCAAACTTGATTAAATTTGACACATTCAAGAATGAAAATGGCAACAAAATATTAAGTGAAAGTGTAAATGGCCCTGAATTAATACAGCAACACAAAACCTACACAAATTAACTGTATTCTGTGTATAAAACAACTTACAAACTTACATTAGAATAGAATAAATAGAAACAGTTAAGCAAAAGCTTTGTTTAGCTGATGATTTAGTCTTTTTCATTCAGTCTTCACCAGTAGTTAGTGGTACCGCTTTTATTTATAGTACAAACAGTCTGAACCAAGCCAAGGCACATAAGCCTTGTAAAACTACAACCTCTTATTTTTACATTCCAGTTTTGGCCCCTAACGACTACACACTAATTACCAATCTGCAGATGTGTTGACTTTTTAACATTAGAGCAAAGCCAAGCTAACTGTTTACAGTCTTTCTAACGGCAGTAGCTCCACATTTAGCAAATGTGTGCATGTTATGGATCAATCTTCGCTGAATGTCAGCATATTTCAAATGATTTACTTAATCACCACATGCACCCGCAACTTTTATCCTGCAGTAGCTTTCCCTGCAGGGTGGGGACCACTGGTGTGAATGCTGAACTGACAAATAAGAAAGTCAGATTTGTTTAAACATTGAACACATCACTGCCTTGTACAGTAACTGTTTTAGCCTCTTGTCTTACTGCGTTCAGCTTTAAACTCGTACAACTGCATTTATACTGCAAAGTGTCTTTTCAGTGAGTTTTATCATTTCTGTTATCTGTTACCCATATTCATGCATATACACATAAAGCCACCACACAGCAAATGTTTGCTGGTGTTCAGAAAAGTTTTTGCTGTTCTCTCTTCAGTCTGGATTCTCCATTTGGACACAAAAGCTTTGTGACATTTCTACAGCTTGTTCAACTCAGAACAATCCTGAAGGAGCACAGCAGGATTTCGCTTCCAATGCGTGTACCAGAATCCTGCAAAATTAGGGTTCAAATCCAACATTTCCTGGTGTCCTTTTGACCTCCTGTTGTCTGTTTTTCATGACTCATCACATGGCAAGAAAAACTCCCGAGGCACCGTGTTTGTGAACATTGATATGAAACATGTGATGGTGAGTGGCTGAAGAAGAGCATCACTGTGGCGTCCTCTTTTGTTAGATCCGCACGCGTCTGACAGCGAGCCACTTTAATTTCCTCAGTCAAAAGTAAGAAGAAGCTGGATTTTATTGGATACTGACTGATGCTTGTTCTCAGCAGGGAGTCAGATTGGACTGGTATCAAGTATGTTGTTTCATAAACATTAACTGGTAACACAGGAATTTATTTTTCATCTACACAGAGGAAGTCTCGAATGAAACCCTTGGGACAAGACTAGACCAGCAAGATCTGTGACAGTAAGTAGGGAATAATACATAATACACACAATAATACTGATATATAGTTTTAAAAAGGTAGCATACAAATTATTTATTATATACAATAATATATAATAAAGTGTGTATAATCATGTGGCTCCAAATTGTGTTCAGCTACAATCTGTTCTGGTGATGTCTCTAGAGCTACAGTAGGCTGGAGTTCACCTATTGCAAATTAACTGACTGGACCTAGTTTAGAAAGATCCGTTTATTTAATGTCTCACAGTTCACACTGCGTGTCAGGACAAAAACCAAGACAGGAACTCCCCTAAAACCGGGTAGAACAATAGATCTTGGCAAAAGAACGAAACCATTTCTTCAACTTCACACCAAACTTGAAGAAAAAAAAGTTTCTGATTTCTAGAAGACGACGTGTCAGCTGACACGGCGAGTGTCAGGTTATATCAACTCGCTAACATAAGCCAAATCTCTGCTGGTATTTTCATCAGGAGTTCGTGGACATTAGAGCTAAAATAGATCTGCATGTCTTTGTCAAAACACAACTCCAGCTAAGTGCTGTGTTGCTCCATGTCTGTTGGGTGTGTATATACACTGATCAGGCATAACATTATGACCAGTACAATCTAATGCAATCCAGTACAACAGCTCTGCCATAAATTCTACATTTACAAAGTTATCATTTTTCAGTTTTAAAGATAAAACTGTCAGAAATGTGATAATTCTACTACATGTACATTATTAAGGCCATTGCAGGCCGTACTGGAGTACGTAATGTAACGTTAAGATGTGTCTCTACTGTTTTGGACCACTCATTGATGTAAATAGGGAGACACCTGTTAATATAACGTACTGCAGTTTGAACTTAAAAACTGAAAATGTTATAACTTTGTAAATGTAGAGTTCATGTCGGATTGGATTGCATTCCATTGTACAGGTGGTCATAATGTTATGCCTGACCTGTGTGTGTATAGTTACTAATGTTTCTGCTATAACAGCTGCATGTAAACAGGGTTACGATGTGAATGTAACATTTACAGAGTGTTCCACTGCCTCTACGAAGCTAAAGGTTTAGCCAAACTACCAGATCTGTGGCCTCAAATGCTTCCTCGTTGGGTCTTTCCTTGGGCTTAACTGTGCCTCAGGAATGTGCTGGCATGTTGGTTGCACAGTGGGGATTTATCCGTGGTGTCAGCCCCTATCTGGGCTGTTGATTCTCAGTCCAGTGGACTGCAACAAACCCCTGCACACTGCTGGCCCACAAGAGTGGGTGCTGATGGGACACCAACATCATTTGTGGGATCTCGAATGCTGACGTGGAGGCACACATTCCTCCTACAAGAGTTAAATTCAAATGCAATTTATGGAACAAAATTTTCATCTAAAATGCTGTTAAAATCTGTCATTTATTAATTTGCTGTATAAGTCTGACAAAAGTACAGAGAAAAGATTTCAGTGTTTTCACTGAGATTAAGTGTAGTTTGATCCCCGTAATACACAGAAAGATGCAGGTTTACCACTGTGTCACATCACCTTTCATTTTAATGACACTTTTTAATCATTTGGCAACTGAAGATACCAACTAAAATATCCACTGCCTCCCTGAGGAAAGAGGTTAGCTTGATGGTAGCATAATCCCAATACACGCCTCTGCTGAGATGGTGCCTTCACTCATATGCATCCATGTTGTGGCCACTGATGCATCCTGCACCATCGCAGACGCAGACTTTTGCATGTCAGTTCTTCCTTAAAAGGAGCTGCAACATGGAATCATCTGACCACAGAACATGTGTCCACTGTGTTTGAGGCCCAGATATATGGCTTCCTTTTTGCATAAATGAGTCTCAGGTTGCAGTGAGCTTATCACAGTAGTAATGTCACCTGAGGGCTTAAAGATCACACACATTTAGCAGTGGTTCCACCCTTGGCCTTTACACACTGAGATCTCCCGGAGCCACTGAATCTGTCCACACTGTTACGTACTGTAGATGCTAATAGGCATAAAGTCTTCCTGTAGTCGCAAATATTGTGATTCACAGTTGTCTCCCAAAGTGGTGAGCTATGACCCATCTGAGCATTTGGTGCTTTCTCTTTTTGTCCTCGTTAAATGATAAAACATAAAATATTTGTTAAAGGACCCGTCATACAAGACATACTGTTTTCATACATTTGTTGTACTATATAATGTAAAGTATTTTACATGTGCTAACACATGTGAGATACTTGAAAGTATATAACCGGACAGTTTTTTGTTTTTTACTTTTTGTTTTTTTACTTAACCTTATGATATGAGCTGGTTATGTAATCCTGACAATACAATGGGGATTTAGTTAGTACAAATTAGCTCCACTCACCCTGCCCAGGCAGTGTATGAAGGGTGGGTGGCCAACGAACTGAGGAGGGAATGCAAACAGGGATAACGGAGGAAAGGACGATACCTCCCTCCCCAGCTCACATGACTGAGATTAGAGCAAAGGAGGAGTGTGGTGGGACAGAGACAGTGAGCACAATGAATGACATTTTTCTGATTTTGGTGCACAAGCCACATCACACCACTTTGACTGCTGGCCGAGAGTCATCCACGCTTCTGGGGTAATTCCACTTCACACTGAAAAATAGTGTAGGTTGTATTTGTACTGCTTCTGCAAACAGTTTGTTTTGTTATGTGTGCACACTGGTTTATTCATGTCTTAGTGGAGGAAGAAGAGCTGAGGTTTTACCTCTGTAAGCGTGGCTGTACAGCAGCGAAATATAGTCTGTTACATCTCAGGTACAACATACCAAAAGTCAATCTGTTCATTATTACAGATGATGCATTTCAAAGAAATGTTTTTATATATAAAAAACCATTAAAAGTATTTTATAGTGCAAAAAATTTACCTTTTGGGATTAATAAAGTTTTTTGAATCTTGAATCCAGAACAATTTTATCACCTCAACATTGTGTGTGGCAGGTTCAGCTGCAGCTTTTCAGCACAAGAAAACATTTTGCATGTGTTCAGCACATGTTGTTTATCTCATGTGAATGCAGCCAAGTTTCAGAAATGTCTAAATGTAACTTTTCAGACGCTTTAGCCACAGGCGAGGCTGCAGGCCAGGAGAGGAGGCAGAGAGGGATCCTCTCTGTGCTTCAGCTGTAGTCAGTGGCATGTGATACTATTATATTATTACTTAGTTTTGCTTATTTAAATAATTCGGTTTCTTCTTGTAGCTCTGTATACATGGTGTACTTTACTTTACCAGTTTAAAATGTACATATAAACATATAAAAATAGAGCTAATAATGATGCTTTAGGAAGCTATAGGCCTATAAAATACATCTCACATCATTCAGTTTAATAACTAATTAGATGTTTAAGTCAGCATTCAGGCACTGAATATTTCTGTAGTGAATTTATGGTGTATTGTAAAAGCTCAGCATATCTCTCACCTGTGATAACACAATCAGCCTTTACCTTCCTGTTTCTAACCAACCAATCAAACTGTGTCTGCTTTGCATATCACAGCACAGACTGAGCTGCATGTCTGTTTATATTTATTTATTCAACATAAATATGTTCTAATTGCGCCAGTGTGTCGCTGCTACAACTGTAAATGACATCCTTTTAATAAAAACATAGTAATTTTAGTCACTTCACGTGACACCATGAGTTAGATAACTGTTGTCAGTGTGCAGTATTTATGTGGCTGTAAGATCAGAGTTCAAATGCCTGGATGAGCCTCAGTGGTCTGGGGTGCAGGCTTCAAACCTGTAGCTGCTTAGCGGCAGAGTGGTTCAATTCCACCTTCCGGGCGACACCGAACAATATATGTACAAATATTGTTGTTGAACAAAAATGTTGTTGTTAGTTTGTAAGAAGTTACTTGTGTGTGTTAGTACTTATTTTTTACTTACTGATTTTATTTGACTGTGCTTCTTCTGCAAGAGAGCACCAGCCGCTAAAACATGTTTCTAGAGAAGGAGAAAACGTGCAAAAACGTGAAATAGATTTTTCATTTATTGATATTTAAAACCATGTTTACACTATTGTTTTAGTTTTTGATATAAAAATAAATAGTGAACTTATTATGTGCAACATATAGGCTGTTAGAGCAAGTGGTTGATATCTGTGGGTTTGTTTAAACACGTGTGTGCTGTATACCCTCAGTTGCAGGTATGAGGGTGATACACTGGTCCATGTTGGCAGTGACCATCCTGCTACTGGTCTGGGAAGTCACTATCAGTCAGCTGTGCAAGTCCCTCATCACCTTGGTGGATGGTTTCCACACACTCTTCATCCTAATGTGCATGGCTCTTCCTCGTCCTCCTCAAACTGGCAGTATAATAAAACCTCCACTCTGCTCTTTGGACTTTCCTGTTTCTCCACCACATAATTCTTCCAGTTCAGCACCACCTGCTTCCACCATGCCTGCAGAATCACCCATCAAACCTCTACCCGATGGCCCTGATCAACCATCCGCTCCTTCGCCAAACCATGAAGCAGTCTCACTGTTTAACTCTCATCATCCTTCCTCCCCTGAGGTCTCCCCTCTAGCTCCCCCCTGCGGTGTGTCCTACACCAACAGCAGGATTCAGCCTGTAGGGGCTTTCCTTTCCGCTCTGCTGCTGACCTCTCTGTGTATATCTTACTTGATACAAATCATCAGCTTTTTCCTGGATCCCCACCCAGTACAGCGCCCCCTGATGCTTGTGGTGGTCGGAGCTGTCAGTCTCCTTCATAAGATTCTGCTGCTCAGGCTGAACTGGGACCAGCTGCATGCTGAGAGGGTCAAGGTGCACACACAGCCATCGACTGAATCTCACATTGAAGTTAACCACAAAGGTAATGTTACAGTTATGAAAGTGTGAAGGATTACATGTTCACGCTGAGAGCTTATTATCCATGTGTGGTATAACTTTTTAATAAAGCATTTAATACTTCACTAAGGCTCTTCAGGTCAGTTATAAACCACTAATGAGATCAACATTTGAGTGGCCAGCCTGTGGCTGGTGCTGTGGGGCATTGTCTGTTTTGTTTTACATGATGGAGTTCACACTAAAGGTCATTATAAGACGTCTGGACCAAATATTTAATCAGTAAGAACTTTTAAAATGACAGTTCCTAATCGTCACTGTAAACTTGATTTTACAAATCAAAGGAAAGTTTTTCATGCTCTTTGATAAGGATCAAATGAGAAGATTGATTATGAAGCTATAGCCACTTAGCTCTGCTCAGCATGAAAGCTAACAGCTAGCAGGGCTAACAGTTTGCCTACCAGCATTAAAAGCTCAATAATTTGAATGCTTTAATGATTCAAAATGAAAAGGTAAAAACGGAAATGTGTTTGCTGCCCCATGCTTTGTCCACACTTATAAGCTAAATAGCCTAATATTACTGTACTATGTACAAACAACTAGCATCAATGCTAATGCTTGATGTTTACTAGTGAAATTATGAGGATTAGTTTACGCTAGTTAACAGTGGAAATCTGGTGAATCTAAACAGAGATTCATTAATTTTATCAGACTTTTGATGCAGCAACTGCAGCAAAAGTGTCGCACCAAACATCTATTAGTTTCTGTGAACGGTGATGTGCTTTGATCATTTTTACTGTAGAAGAATTTGTAGCCCAGGTGATGATATTGCTCTGATAGATTCACTTTGAAGTAGATGCCAAGTGTATATTCAGCTGTAAGGAAGATCAAACAGTGACATGTTTGTTTTTCATTCCTCTGTTCAACTCCCACAGTCTTGACTGTAGAGAAAACCAAAGGCCAGGCGGAGCCGGGGCCAGTCCTGGACGACGTTGGCCAAGTCCAGTCTGCTGTGGATGAATTGCTCCACAACGGGGCGCTTGTCCTCTGTAACCCAGGAACCTCCAGCGTCCCTGATACTGACTGTCAAACCACACAACAACAGCCAGACGTCCACCTACATGCAGCAGCTCCGTGGGTTAACTGGGACTTTGAAGTAGCGAGCAGTGTTACAGATCTGAAGGTTTACACTTGTGAGAGTGATTCAAAAGGCATCACCGATAAAACCTGCACGACACATCTTGGTAAGAAACTTCAGCTCCCTGGGCAGGTCACATGCTTAAGTTCCCTTAGAAACAGAACTACATGGAAAATATTATGTTTTAAATAAATCCATTTGTTTTTTTTGCGGGGGGGGGGCAATTGTCTGTTAGTTATGCATGTGTAAACAGAAGAATCATGGAACTGTCATGTTTTATTGTTTCCTCACACTTCAGACTGTCAAAACTCATCTAACACCAGCCCAGTCTTCAAGTCGACACTTCACATTGAGGACCCCGCACCAAGCAGGGAGCGGTCAGTCTGCCTCCCCACGTTCATCCTCGTCATTCAGGGCCTCTTTACCTCCCTTCTGGCTCTGATCAACAGCCTGGTGATGCTGCTGATAAGACCCCAGTACCTGCACAGTGCTGGAACTTATAACGTCCTGGTTTACCTGGATCCTGGTCTTTCTGTACTGGCTGTGGTTATGCTGATCGCCACAGCGAGGCACCAGGTCAGTTTAGAGGACTCCTGTGATTGTTGCTTATCAATACTAAATCAATAAGTCAACCAAAGATTTCAATAAAATACTAATAATACTAAGTTTTACTATTGATGGATACATGTTAATTGAAGTGAAGGAAGTTAAGTAACAGGAAGCGATAGCTATGTGTAACCACTGCAGGGTTTTACATATTAGTATTTTTTGATGTTCCTAATGTCTTTTTTAAACTATAGTTGTAGAATATAGTTTGCAGCTATAAGTACATACAGTACAGTGCAGTATAAGTATTTCTGTTTGTTTTTTAAGTGATGATTACTGTACATAGTGGACTTTAAAACAATCTGTCCCACCTTTCACTAAATGAACACGATTTTATCTTGTTATTACTCAGTAATAGACTCACAGATGCTGCTGTTTTCTGTTCTTCACTTGGTACCTCATGAGTATTTTCCTTTCAAAATATTTATAGTCAAAGTTGTGGGTTGCAGTTGAAAGTATTCAAATTGAGTTACTCACGTTGTTCATATTTGTTAAACATGTTCAGCTGCTGCCGTCACATCAGTACATCTCCTCTCCAGATGTGCAGGTATGGACTGCTGCTGCTACAGGCCACACCTCCACACATTTGCGTGTCTGAGCTTGAGCGGAGGATTGCGAGTGTCCCTGGGGTGCGGGCCGTGCACGACCTCCACATCTGGCAGTTAGATGAGTCATTAATGGTGGCATCCGTCCACGTCCACTGCAGTGCAAAGTTTCCAACACACAGGTGACGAAGAAGGGTTTGGTTTTTGTACTGGTGTTTGTGTTTTTAACTATATCATATTTTGCCCCTGAATGTTTTTGAAATGTTTTTATTTCATTAGTCACTTTGGAGCCAGCACTGCCACTGTATAAAGATCTTTCAGAGAACAAGACACTTTATTAATTCCACATTTACCAATCACAAAGCTAAATGATCATGCACAGTATAATTCATTATATTTCACTTGACTGCTCCCAAAAAAAACATGGAGAGACTTTAAATACTGATCACTGAGAATCTTTTTTAGATTATGACGTGTTTCGAGTTATATTTTTCTGGATATCATTTTATTAACTAAATTCTTTATCTTGCTACAGCAACAAACTTTATACTCACGTGCAACCTCAGTACTTCACTACTGTAGGCGTGAGAGTGAGCTAATGGTACATGAATCATGATAAATCATTTTCAATGACTTCTCTTACCACTTACATTACCATGCTGGGTCACCTGTGTCACATGTACAGAGGGTTTCTGAAGTTTTTTCGTTAATAACGGCTGATGCGGCTCGAAAATATGTTCAGTGTCGATGTGGGTGATAGACTAATTGTTTTACACAGACTTGAAAAGGTTACGTGTCCTTAACCCTGATTGGCATGAGCAATGCTAACAGTGTCATCACAGGCAAGGATACTTGTCACTGTCAGAAGGGGTTATCTCCCTGGACAGGTCAGGAGTTGATGGTCACTGACTGGTTATTACAAATATGTTTTTGTCAGATTTAAAACTGTATGTTTCAATTGTTTTGCATATATGCAGGTTTGCTGATCTGATGTCGGGGGTCACCAAGGTGCTGCAGAGTGTAGGAGTGAGCTGCTGCACCATACAGCCAGAGTTTGCATCTTGCTCCGGGCCCTCTGCAGGCTGTGGCTGTGACGCTTCCACTGTGGTCCACAGAGAGGACGCCTCTCTGCCTCCTCCTCCTCTGAGCTGCAGCCTCGCCTGTGGAAAGGCCTGTGCTGGGAGCATGTGTTGCTCTCCTCTAGAAGAGGAGGCCAGGAGCCGGTTGGCACCACCAGCTGGGGAAACTAAAGAAGAGCCTTAGACACTGTTACCAAGAACAGCCTCCTCTGACTGAGCGTGATGAGATCCACCTCCTGATGTAACAGTAACGATAGTAAATAATGGGGAAAGTGTGATCGCTCTCCAGACACTGTCTGCACATTATACTGAAGAATGCTGTTAGTTCTGTTAACAAGGTGCTGCACCAAATATTTATATGTTAAGTGAACTAAATAGATGTTGTGCTGCAATATTTGTACCTGGAACCTCTGTATGCTTTCTTATGTGTGTATCTCTAAATAAATAATGCTACTTAAGTGTGTCACTTTTTTTAAAAACAACATTCATTGTATTAATTCAAGTCCCAAGAGCCAAAGAAAGGACCAGAACAAATGCATATACAGTAGATACAGTGTGTGTACAGTATATTGCAGAGGAAATTGTTATCTGACAGCTGTAGTTAATGCCCTATAATAATATTTTGATTATTTATTTAGTATTTTTATATACAATACTTTTAGATTTACTTTAATGTTGTGGTTCTGTAGGATAGTTTACTAAATGAAATGATTTAGTTTCTTCTACTACTGTAGATATTGCTTTTAACAGTTTTTAATTTACATAAAAAACATAAAGATCTAATACTGATGCTTTAGTAAGACATGGGACAAAAATTCTGAGATCAAAGTATAACTGTGAACAATATATACTACATGGCCATATTTGAGATTGAGTCATAGAAGTAGTAGTGTGATCAACATTTTCTACCTAGTATTGTGAGGTACCCCACTATAACAAAAGTTGTGTAAGTAGTATAGTACTGACATCAAAATCAAAACTATGTATGTACAGATACTATATATACTATCTATAGTATCTAGTATGACATACTCCCTTTTTAATTACAGTTATACAAGTAGTAATCCACTTTGATATATATTAGCTGACAGAGTAAGCTGCTTTACTTTCACTCAGGTAAAACTGGTTTATTAACTAATTAGATGTTTCAGTCAGTGTTCATGCACCACCTGTTTCCGTGATGAATGTCTGAATTCATGGTGAACTGTATTGTATTGTTGTATTTGTGCTACGTTGTAAACCTAACTCTTACCTGTAATGACGCGATCAGCCTAAACCCTTCCGTTTCCAACCAACCAATCAAACTGTGTCTGCTTTGCATATCACAGCACAGACCGAGCTCATGTCTCCGTTTATATTTATTTATTCAACATAAATATGTTCTAATTGCGCCAGTGTGTCGCTGCTACAACTGTAAATAACATCCTTTTAATAAAAACAGAGTAATTTTAGTCACTTCAGGTGACACCATGAGTGAGATAACTGTTGTCAGTGTGCAGTATTTATGTGACTGTAAGGCCAGTTCCTAAATGCCCGGATGAGCCTCGGTGGTCCGGGGTGCAGGCTTCAAACCTGTAGCTGCTTAGCGGCAGAGTGGTTCAATTCCACCTTTCGGGCGAAGTGAAATTACATGTTAATATTAATTAATGAAAAGTGAACCATTGTGTTTCTGGAAGGTGAGTATCCCGGAAGCATCAGTCCACATGTTGAATTAACGCAGATATATGGGTGTGTTCATCAATTAACTGCGTTCAGTTTGCAAACCGTGTTACTCGTTGTTTTTGTTCTCAAAAATCATATACCGTTTAAAAATACCATAAAAAAAATAGTCACTGTTTTACTTCCGGTTAAGCTTGTCCATGCACTTCACAATAAAGTTCAAAGTAACTGAAATATATTAAAAGTGTGCTTGTAAGTTACCTCAGACTTCACAGTACTTTTCAGTTCAGAGGGTATTTTAGTCATTTAACACATCGTGTTACTGTGCCGTTTAAAATGTCACATACAAACACCCTCATCAGATACATGAATGTCTTGTATCTGTCCATAATCTGACAGTCTATTCAGAAAGACACAATAATTAACGTACATTACAGTGCAAACTGATTAGTGATTTGTTGTGTATCGTGTAGGTAATTTTTACATACAATGTAAAGTGAATATGTATATACATACATATAATTAAATACAATTTTTTTTTCCAAATTTGTTATTAATGTTAGTGAAATTATATATCTGATTATATAAATATAAATAAGTAAATACATAATCAGTAGTGGTCTCGTTACTGTGAAATCTATATCCGCTTTGCTCGAGAAAACATTGATTGACAGCAAATGTAAGCCAATCACCAGAGTGAAATCATCTCCGCCATCCACTCACGTTCCTCGTCGGTGTAGGCGGGCCAAGCGATGCGGAAACGGGCAGTGTAGAGGGTGCATGATGTCCTTGCTTGTTTGATTTTGCAGCACTTTTGGAACAACGTGGATCTTATAACGCTCTGTCCAGGTTGTGGAGGTCGCAGTTTTGTCTTTATTCGGTAAGTAAGACCTTTGAAAGGTATATTTGACCTTGTTTTGGTCACATAAACCATGTTCTTGGCCTGCTCCTCACATTCTCCTGCTAACGAGTAACGCTGTGAAAGTTGCTCGCTCCGCTTGTGCGTTTCTGTACATAAATACGTATTCATAAAAAATCACAGTCACAAGTAATTAACAGTCAGATACTTCTAATCAGTTTCTAATAGATTTATGTAGTGTTTTATTATAATGGACCGTGTGTAATGTAGCCTGAAGGGGGTAAAAGCGGTGAAGCTGCTCCTTTTTGTCATAACAAATAAAATAATGTTTGACTAAGCTAAAGTTCTGTATTAAAACATCTTTACAGTCTATCATAGATTGTACATCTAATGTAGACATAAACTATGGTGTTTAATCTTAAATCTCCTTTTCTCTCCTCCAGGTT
>OMLM01021246.1:7184-19942 GCA_900302695.1 Helostoma temminkii | reverse complement strand
ACAGTGGTGCGGTGGTTAGCACTGTCACCTCACAGCAAGAAGGTCCTGGGTTCAATTCCCGGGGTTGGCCCAGGGTCCTTCTGTGTGGAGTTTGCATGTTCTCCCCGTGTTTGCGTGGGTTCCCTCCGGGCACTCCGGCTTCCTCCCACAGTCTACAGACATGCTTAGGTTAACTGGGGACTCTAAATTGCCCGTAGGTGTGAGTGAGAGTGTGAATGGTTGTTTGTCTGTATGTGGCCCTGCGATAGACTGGCGACCTGTCCAGGGTGTACCCCGCCTCTCGCCCGCAAGCTGGCTGGGATAGGCTCCAGCACTCCCGTGACCCCTGCGGGGACTAAGCGGTATAGAAGATGAATGAATAGTATAGTGTGTTTACTAAGTCAAACTTTGAGAGGGGAAAAGTCATCTGAGAAAAGTTGCCTTGGTATTTAATTTATCTGCCCAGAACCTGGATTAACTTCAAAATGCAGCATAACTACAGTGCATATAGCTCTGTCATGTACCAAAATGTGTATAATTTATCAATAAGTGTCATTAAACACAGTAGGTGTGATTCCAGTTAAAACTGAGCGATCTAAGTGAAAGTTCCCCTTCCCCGTCCTAAAATCATAAAGTACAGTTGAGGTTAAAAATCACATGAGCTCGCTGATTAAATCTGTTCATATTATCATTACATTTGATCATTTCTCACTCAGCCAACCTGTGAAAAATCACAAAATAAAGAGTTTGAATCAGACCACGGGTCAGGTTCCAGCTCAAATTTGTAATCTGGCTTAAAATGGTATTTTATGATAGAGCAAATGACACTGGCTGATATAATACCAGGAATACTGGAATTAAGTTTGTTTTCAAAATATGTATATCACCAAATAATAATAATGTCATGTTTATCCATGTTTATCTGTCACATTGGCTCCACTGAGCAGAAATAGTGTAACAAGTATCTCATATTTTGAGCTTTAATAATTAGTCTATAAGCAAAGATGAACATGATCGGATTCCATCTAGTCCCGTATGAAACTGCTTTACTTAGGATTGTACATGTAATTGGAGTAATTCTGATAAAGATAAGAAATTTGAACACATCACTGTGGGCCTGTAAAATTAACACACATTATCATTAGTTCCAATAATCATAATTTCTAAATGATTAATTATCAGAGAAACTCATATGCAGATTAATTATTAAAACAATATGTGCAGTGCCTTGCAAAAGTATTCATGCGCCTTAAACTTTTCCACATTTTGTCACATTACAACCACAAACTTAAATGTATTTCATTGTATTAATCAGTAAATAGAGTCCACCTGTGTGCACTTCAATCTCAGTATAAATACAGCTGTTCTGTGAAGGCCTCAGAGGTTTGTTGGAGAACATTAGTGAACAAGGTTAGGTTATAAAAACATATCCCAAGCTTTGAACATTTCACAGAGCACCGTTCAGTCCATCAACTGAAAATGGAAAGCGTATGACACAATGTCAAATCTACCACGATATGGTTGTCCACATAAACTGGGCAAGAAGAGTATTAATCAGAGGAGCAGCCAAGAGGCCCATGGTAACACTGGAGGAACTGCAAAGATCCACAGCTCAGGTGGGACAATCTGAATGGCCAAGCAAAAGTGCAGACATAAATCCTATTGAGAATCTGTGGCAAGACTTGTTCAAAACTTGCTGTTCACAGACCTTCTCCATCCAATCTGACTGAACTAGAGCTATTTTGCAAAGAAGAAGGAGCAAACATTGTGGTGTCTAGATGTGCAAAGCTGGTAGAAATATACCCCAAAAACTAGGGTGCGTACACATTATGTCTGAACTTTTTAACAACACAATGTAATGTGAATTCACAGTCCCTGTAACAAATGTATTTAATGTTCTGGTACATGTAACCATTTCAATGCCTGTGCCTGTCTAATGCCTAAAGCCTTCACATGAGCAGTCACATGGATATAATCCTTTTAAAAAAGGTCGGGGGATATGCTTGTTGCTGTCTTGAATCACATTTTTTAATGTCATTGCAAACCTACATGATTTTCATCAAGCTTTTTGGGTCATAAAGATAGTTAAAACTTATCAGAGAAATAGTTTGACATTACTCTTATGACCTTGTTACCAAGGGCAAGATAAGAAGATATCACTCTTGTGCTGGTAAATTGTAATCAGTTACTTGAAGGATAGCTTAGTATAAAGACTGGAAGTTGATAACAGCTAAGTTTGTTTATTTAAACAAAATAAAACCTGTCAATGTGCACTGTAGGGAGACTGTATGCTTATGAACTGGGCTAACTTTGTGCTAAGCTAAGATAACCTGCTGCTGGTTGTAACTTCATGTTTAATAAGTGCAGCTGCATGAAGGGAATTGATCTTCTCATCTAACTCTCAGCAAAAAAGTCTATGTGTATTTCTTTTTATGTGCATCGCGCTGTTTTTGTTTTAACTTTTATACAAACAAGCAAAGAAAATTCTCAGAAATGCTAATAATTACTGTAGATATTAAAAATGTCCAGGCTGCGTCTGAATCCAGTAACGATCCATATATGGTTATTGTCATTAATAATAAAAAGGTTTTCTGCCTCTATCAGAAAGGAAGACCCTTGGTTAAAACTGATGGTGTGAATATGTCCGGACGAGTCTAGGCTGCAGATTGTAATGGTACCATTTTACAGGAAATGTATCTGTGTTTGTGTGTGGTTTATATCAAAGGTGTTGGACAGCAGCCCAGTGTGGAGTTTCCCAGTGGCTGGAAGCCATGTGTGCTCAGTTCAAGTCAACAGTGACAGTGCCAGAGCCAGAAAAGGTAACACCTGCTCTAAATAAAACACTCCCAACAGCAGCACATGTAGCAAACAGATGGACAACTGAGATGTTAAATACTGGTGGAGGGGGGAGGTGTTGCAGTGTTGCTAAGTTACAAGAAAAATGCTTGGGGCTGAATTGTTTAGTCCAACTTAGGCTCCAGCAAACCCACGACCCTACACCCTGACTGCACTCTGAGAGTGAAGAGTTTTGCTGGGATGATACTTTTAAAATATGAAAAGTAAAATGTTCTTTTGATTTTTAGATCTAAAGTCTAGTCCAACTTGCTTTAAGTTTGAATTAAATAATTTTTGTCATACTAGAGAACATGAGTGAGATGTTTTGGGCTGCATTTTACTGAACCTGCTGCAAATCAAAAATGTTGATGATGATGATGATGATGATGATGAAGTATAATACACATCAGAGGATCACAAAGGTCAATGGGATCGATCCTCTGGGAATCATGAATGAAAATCCCCAATCCATGCAGCTGGTTGAATGGATTGGGGATTTTCATTCAAGATATTTTACAAACAACCAACAACTCTGACCTGCTGAACAGAGTAATCGTTTGCCAAATAAGTATGTATTTATGTATAATACATCATAGTTTATTTTGTTGATTACTGTATTATTAGTAGAAACCTGTAAAGTAACTGTAATTATCACATAAGTGTAGCAGAGTGAAAAGTACTTTGTTGAAATGAAATGTGAATGAAAACAAAATCTGTGACGGACTGTGGCCCTAAAAATATAAATACAGTGAGAGGGTTTGACTGAAGATACTTAAACTGGGTTTGAAAATGTCAAGTATTAAGCCTAGAGGAAGACATACTCAACATGGAAGTTAAACTAAACTACACATTGTGAATTTAAGGTTAGCTAACGGTAACACTAATTTCCCAATCTGTCTCAATCTATAACAATTTCTGTAAAAGTGGTTTACAAATTTCCCCAAATCTTTTGACCTCTCAACAGACTGACTCATCAGAGACCACACAAACGTAAGGCTGAAGGAAAAATATATTTTTGATTTTGTGCCTCAATTACTGTAAGATGTGATAGCTGAGTTTTAGAGATTAGGAAGGCACAGTTTCTTGTTAGTTTAAAATGCCGTGACTGAGCAGAGTCCGTTTCGCCAAAGCATCTAAATTTAGCATTTCTCTCTCACGTCCAGAGCAAACAAGTTTTTAAAGACTCTCCTGAGATATTTAAAGCTGAGATGCGAAAAGCATAAAAACATCTCCGTGTGTTTTGCCAAGGTTCATTGTTCCTATAAGCAAGCGAGCAGGTCAGCAATGTGCGTGGGCAGGCAGATAAAGGTCACATTTAAGTTTCTTCAATTTTTTTGTGACTCTGCCTCACGAGAGCAGTAGTCACTTTCATAGGAAGTGATGACTTGACAAAAGTACCACACTCACATTTTATTTTTTTCTTCTACATATTTACACTTCAGTGCCTCAGCGAGGAGCAGGACTTGGACATGCGACAAGTCGAAATAATAATAAACACGAGAGTGAAACTGCAAAACAAAGGGAAGTGACACAGAGGTATGAATACAACGAGGACTGGTTTCTATTGCTTTTAAGATTAATTATTAAACAAGCCAACTAGCATGTGTGACAGCAGCAGGAGTTATAAACCAGAATTATGAATAACGAGTGTGTTACTGTGAAGTTACTGTGTTTGAGTTTTTGTGTTATACAACTACGATCCTTCCATGCTTCTAGTAGAAATTCTGTTTTCCTAAAATCATGCTGAAGCAAACAGAGCAAGTCTAACATATACATTACACAACAGGTATTTCAGTCTAACCACACCAACAGTTTAACAGACAGCATTTGTAGAAAGGTTTGTACTGTTCCCAAGTTAAACAGAGACGCTCACTTCGTTTACAACTTCATCTGACCTGTAAGCCTCAAACTTAATGCTAGCAGCATTTATGGTCAAATATGTAGCAATGTTAACCCGCTCTTGAGCTTCACCGATCGCCTTGACCAGCAAAACTTTCAGGCAAAGACATGGACCTAGTCTTCAGGAGAGGGCAACACAACACAGTTCTGAAACCAAACTACTCTCCGGTCACATTAGAGACTACAAGCAGCAGGAGCAAATGCCTTTAGTTTCATTTTAATCTTAGTACATATTTCCTGACTGTTCCATCCTTATAGCGTCTCTTCTGTTTTCACCTGAACCACGTTGGACGTGTTTGCTTGTGGCTCAGACTGTGAAGTCTGGTTCTCGTTGACAAGCATGTTGAACTGCCAGTCGCTGTAATGGGAAAAGTTATCGTTAAAGTTCTGGTTAAAGTTCTGGTTTAAGTTGGCGTCCTGTCCCTGCTCATAGCCAGGTGGCATAGAGAAGTCTGAGTCAGCAAGCATGTCCCAAATTCCAGGTATTTCCAGCAAACGATTAAGGATGGTCGACTCATCTTGGGCGGCGTTTGAGTCCATGGGCTCGGGGTATAACATTTCCACAGGAGCAGGGCCATCAGGGAGGGAAACGCAAAGCCTCTCGTCTGGAGACACGGTGGGTTGAGGCTGTGGGAAGTGGAAGGGCTGCTCTGCTGCAGGTGCAGTCACTGCTGCAAAAGAAGGAACAGATTGTGTTACACACACATTAACACCTGTTAGAAATATGATGAATGGTCAGTTATTAAGTAAAGAACCTTATACTTGGATCATGACTGGTGATTGTTTCAAGACATTTCTGCACCAGTAGGGAACCGCCCACTGAGTTTTTATTATTTTAACTTTTACAGTATTTTAATATGTTCTCTATATTTATGCAAGTTTATATGTCCACATTTATATTGTGTACTTATTCTACTACATGTTTTTATTTAACCCTACTGTGTATTCAGTTTGGCAAGTATCATGTTACCATGTGGTTACAGCTCTCTGCCCACTCATCGTCACACGACATGTTATCATATGATCATGAGTAGGCAGAGATGTATTTTTAACATAAATAAACCTGCCTTGTGACAACTTCACTGACACACTGAGACTGCTTCAGTTTGTTAACAAAGGCCATGAGATGAGAGCTTAGAAACATTAATCTACCAGGGTGAAAATGAACTTTACCTTCATGTCCTATTTAATTCAAACCAAAATTTATTGTTGGTCTTAGCTTTGAAAAGTAATACTCTATTTAATGCATCTCAGTGGGGTTTACCACAGGGCTTCATCCTGGTTACGCCTCATGGGCCACTTTCATGCAGCCATTTTGACTTGTATTAGGAAAACAACAGGTGCTACTAATAACATTAACAATAACAGTGGGCTTTGTTCCCTTTTAGGTTTATCACAGTCCTGTGAGCACAGATAAAAAATGTTTTGTTTTTTTTACTTTGTTTGTGCTCACAGGTTAAACTTATATTCCACTTCTCTTTACTGGGACACTCTGCAGATTTAACCAAATTTTCAACAAAACTAATTTAAAAAAAAAAAGAAGAAGAAGAAGATGAATTTTTGGCACAATCATTGCAGTTTGACTGCAATGTGAGGGAGCCACAATGCCCGATTGCTGATAATCAGCTCTGGTAATCACATGATTTTGTGGTTGGTTAAAGATTTTGGCTGAGAGAGCACCGACCTTCTTATAATATTACTGGAGTATCATTTTACAAAAACAGGCGATCAACTGATATTTCACACTTATGAGATTAAAATGTCTGTGAAGACTCAGTCATCCAAGTGAAGTTATCTGGAAGCTGAGTCATGGCAACTCGACTTCTTTCTTTTAGGTCAAAACACTTCACTACTGATCCAAGCTACTAGTGTCATTGAATGCACCTCCTCACTGTCGCCACTTCTATCAGATGAAGTAAACAAGAATAAAGAAAACATCAACTCTATAGAGGTTCGAACCTCACCTGCCACACAGGAGTTCTCTCTGAAGCTGACGTCCGACTTGATCCTTGTCTTTCGCTTCACGTCATATGGATCTGAAATGAGAAACAGTTTGGAAATATGTAAATCAGCGCTTTATTGCTTCTAGCTAAAAATAATACATGTAAATACATGTACGCAAAAGCCATCCAGAATTACTTTTTATGACCTACAGTGGTACCATAGACCAAACCGCTCAGCGACTGACCTCTGTTTTGTGGCAGGTACGTAAAGGTAATAGGTTCGCTCTCCATCTGGTCTGAGATGCGACGCAGGACGATGTTGACTTCAACCTCCTCCGAGATGTCCTGGTCCTGATAGGGTGGAGTCTTAAACACGATTGCAATCTGCCGGTGCACGTCTGTCTGGGCAAACTCCCCGTTTGCCTTCCACGACCCATGTCTGAAGAGGATCTCTATGTCGTCTGTGGACCAGCAACAGTACACAGAGCAATGTTAATGAGTATGTCTTAAAATACCCATTAGAGAGTATAGTTTTTATTATAAAAAGGATTTCAGGCTTTCAAGGCTATTGATCTAACACAACAAATTCATTTCCTGGTGCTGGTTGTACTGGAAGGAGTGATAAAAGTGTGATATAAAGGTCAATGAAGTCCTGCAGTTGGGTATTAAATTTGTATGTTCAATGTATGTGTGACAAATTCTTGCATTTAGCATTTCTTGAAATCCCTGTTTTTGCTTCTCTTCTCTTCTCTTTTCTCTTCTCTTTTTACTTTTAAAAGTAAGTGTTGAAAAATGTGTAGCTGCTATTTATATCTTGTTTTACTGTAACCATACCAACAAGTGTGGACATCGCGGTTTCTTGGAAGAAAACAATGAGCAATTACATTTCAACACCTGAGGTGACAATTACACAATAACAGGGGATCAAAGTACAGTACAACTACTCTACTGATGTGACATTCATTCAGTTATGAATGTTATCTGTGTTCGGTGCAGAAAACCAAACCAGTTTGTTCGTAATGTTAGTTTTTCTGTTGGCGCAGTCAGAGATGGTGCACCAGCAAGGAAGCAAATCAGTCACCTACTCACTTTTGTACTATTTTTGCCAAATGAAAAAGGGTTTTATACATTTTCAAGGCATCACTAGTTGTGCTTATAGAAGTGCAAAGAACCTGATGAGTTGCTGTTTTATCATTCCAAAGCCTACTTTGGTCCATTCGCTGCATCTTTGCATAGAAAGAACATATACAACATGTACCTTTCTGCACTTTGTCACACAGCATGTAGATCTCCGTCTTGCCGGCGCAGGAACCTCTGTACAGGTTCAAACAGCTGATCTTCAACTGTGACGTGGTCGTGGCCTCTGTCAAGGAATAAAATAAACAAGCATGCATCAAATCTTGAGAATGAGGAAATAGGTTTTGGCAGATGGCTCAGATACACCGTGGGAAAACTGTAGCATCTTTGTGTTTGACAAAGTCTCACTCTTGTCATAGATTGGACTGGACACCACTGGGCTGAGACTGTCTTTCTTGCCGTCGTCCCACTCGAGCTCACACTGGAAACACAGACGCACTGCGTTCATATCCATATCTTCAATTCCCTTTGTGTGACCGGCTGAGAGTCAAAAGAGGAAAAGTAAAATCAATCTTCATCTGTGTTTTGCAAGTTCACTTTAATAAAAAGCAAAGAAACGGTATCATTACTTATACATGGAAATAGAAGATAAATGTATAGAAAGGTAATATGAGGTGTGTATTAGGACCCAACTCACTCTGAAAGGGGTCAATATTTTGGCTTCTTCTTTTCTGAAGTGAAAGGTCCAGCTCTTTCCTCCTCACACACTGGATACCAAGATTAGCAAAGCTGCAGACAAGCAAAGAAAGAGATTTTGTCAGGACATTTCTGCTCAGCAGTGGAATGAAGAAGATGATTGAAATCCACACACTAGGGAGATATTATGGTGTTAGGTCAAGGAGAGGAAAAACTCATAAAATTTAAAAATTTGAGAGAAAGATAAATAAGAGATCAATGTAAACCTGTGTCGTCGGGTGCTGTGAGGACTGAATGAGACCACACAGATTCCTGAACCATTCGGACAATCTTTACCCACAAGGCAGTGGGGGTGAGGCCTGTGCGGGAGGTCTTTGGTCACCAAGGAAACAGTGACTGTGACCTTCTTTATGTGGTCAATGGTACCCTGAATCTGAAGGAGCAAACAAGAGAGAGAAAGATGAAAGAGAGAAGTAGGAAGAAGACAGAAAAACACATCATCCCCTGCAGCTGATGTCGCCTGAACAAACATCCTGTTTCCACAGGAAACTATGGCACTCCCTGGCAAATCACTAGCTGCTGCAGCTCTGATCCACACCAGCTGCTGATCCAAGCCTTTTTTTGTACCTCATGCCAACGAGTGCAGGTACTTGTGCATATTTAACATGTTCTGCATTCAGCTCCCCTCATTTTTTTCTGTGTGTAGTCAACCTTCTTCCAATGGAAAATAATAATTTGCACAAAAAGAAAAAAAAATGGTGCAGATTTTAAGATGCCAAATTTCATCAAGGAGAATGCGAGCAGGAAGACATCAAGCCCTCGGGGTTAGTCTATATGATTAACTATTCATCATCAAAATCCCCACACAGTCTCGTCCTCATCATGTGATGGTGTATGCACGAGGAGATCAATCTAGTTTTTATTGTTAGTGTTTGTGGGTAAGAGATAAACCGCCAGCATATCGCCGCATTTGAGCAGGGATTTGTGGGGACTTTCTAATTGACTCTAACAACCCACATCCTTCTAGCTCCACCCGTCTGTATGGGGTGCATTACAGTCCAAACAAAAGCATCTGCGGTCAAAACGGTCCTAGAGATCAAGAAAGCACCTTCAATGTTTTTACCTCTATTGTAGGCTGAGTTTTGTTGGTTTCAGTGCTTGACACCCCCAGGATGCTACCAGCAGAGCGTCCTTCACACTCGTAACGAAACCTCATGCCTCTGTCCTTGGGCTCCTCCACCACCACCAGTTTAGGCTTCTCCAGAATACGCTCCAGCATGTCGGTGTTGCCCCGGTTAACGTCACAGTTCCTAGAGGTCAGCAAACACTGGGACCCTCGACCGCGCCGAGAAGAACCAGCAGGAGATGCCATCTGTCTGGGAGAACACGTCTGCTGTTGAGGCTGGGGGAACTGGCAGTTGGACTGAAGGAAGAAAAAAAAAAACATTTTATTTTCACTTCTCATGTAAAGAGAAGTGGGAAAAAAAGAGTTTAATGAATTAAAGGCAGACAAAGTTATTATCCACATAGAGAGACAAAGGTCTTCATTTACGCAAGAAAGTGTTGCAGAATGTCCCCATGGCAACATGCAGGATGTATCCTCATATTAGAGACAGAAGTATTCAGGTGAGAGATGATTTCCAGATTAATTACATGAAGTAAATTTGGTGATAGATTGTCCAGGATAGCTTTAACACTGCATTGCTTCATTCATTACCTTCAGGGGTTTCATTCAAGTTAGCAAACTTCAGATAGATCGATAGATAACGTAGATAACATTGACTTTCTCTGCTTTTGCTAAAGCTGAACTTTGTTTTTGAACTATCTGAGGTGATCTACGGCATAATACCAGACACAAATAGAGACAATTTTAAATGTTTAGTTGTTCATTTCTGTGTCATATATCATTGTAAAGTTAATAACTGAAGATTTTGGGCTTTTTGAAGATGTCAAGTTTTAAATTCAGACTTAAAGCTTCATTCAATAATCATAATTTACATAATGATTATAGATATAGATATAGAGTCCAATATATACAATATAACATCGCATTAATTCCTTTAGGTTTTTTGTCTTTTAACATCTAAGGGAAGGGACATTAATTATCTCATGCCTTGATACTTTAAGTACATTTTGCATATTGTTGCATTGATACTCTTACAAAGGCAAACGTCTGACAACTTCTTCCAATGATTTCTGCAGCCGACTTCACAGTCATCTTAGAGAGCACGCAGCTTAAAATGAAATATAAACAGCGGACCAGATATCTGACATCCATTAAAGCAGATGACAGGGTACGTGAAGCAAGCTACATCAGAGCATCAGTGATAGCACCAAAACTGGGCCATTGCATATTTTTTCATCATGCCATCGCGTGTCTCAATACACAGAGTTAGCATGTGCTCTTCGACTCCTCCTCTGACATTTTGATGTCTTATTTTTTCCGTTACACCACAGGCCACCAAGGTTTTCCGCTCTAACTCAAACTGTTGTTTAACATCTCTCTCTCTGTTGCTTTTACTTTCTCTATCTGCAGTGCATGATAATAATAATCCATGTCTAGTAAACCCAGTTGCTATAATGTAATGAAAAAGACACAGTAAACACAGTAAACGTTTTAGTCTATGTAAGGTATCAGTGCAACGACAGCTGAAGACTCAAACCTGCAGGGAACAAAGACGTAAAGAAGTTGACTCCTTTGTCACGAGTGTAGCAGTTAATCAGGATGAGAGCTCATGTAACCCGCCGCTGCAGTGATCTGGGTGATGCCTTTGTGAGATCATGTTTTACAATATCCTGTCGATCCGCAGATGTCTGCTGCTGTTAGCTGTTAGCCTGGCCATACCTGTTAACTGTAAAATACTGAAGCTAAACAAAAGCCAGGCAGACCGAGTCAGCGAACAGGAAATAGGAAGTCAGCTCAACCTGACGTAGATCAGCCAATTGGAGAAGAAGCAGCGCGGGACAAAGAATGTGACCCCTAAGGCCCGGTGGGCTTGGCTAGTAAACAGAAAAGACGGCAAACTGAAAGCAGGAGTCAGATTACTTTTCTTTTAAGTCATCCACCTACTCCTCCTCTTTTCAGTCTCTCTGCCTCCTCCCACAGAAAGGCATGCTGGGGAGGTGTGTCAGCCTCCAACACAGGGCACAAAATGCTCAACTTTTTCCTTTTTATAAAAAAGTTGATATATATGTATGCAATCACACAAACACACAATTTGCTAACCAAGACTTTTAGTTGTTTTTCTGTGCTCCGGTGCAGGTCTGTGCAGCCTACAGCGTCACTGTAGTCTTATCAGATTACATGAATTGTGATCTCTGCTGGTGTCTGTAAACCACGTGCTTTATTGTAAGAGCCTGATCTGCCTGCTGCCAAAGCACTGATCTGCACAACAAAACATCCAGCTATCTGCAGGCTGCACATGGATATGTGTACCACACTGCAGTTTAATCTTTAGGGAACACATTTATGAATGCTGCAGTCACCTAGCTTTACTTCCTGACAGACATAGATGCTTCCTCTGTCGCTGAGTTTTTATAAACAACCTTTCGGACTGATTGTATCAGCACTGATTCTGTCTTCACATGCTCAGTATTTACAGACTGCAATCAATGATTACCTTCATCATTGATTAATGTGCTAATCGTTGTTCTGGAGTCCAAAGTAACATCTTCAAATTGAGCGTCTGTCCGATGCTTTATCCAAACCACAGTACAAAACCCAAAGATAATGAAAAAAGCAGCAAATCCTCCTATTTGAGAAGCTAAGACCAGATACTTTTTGTCATTTTGTCTTTTTTTTAACTAATAACTATGTTTGTTTTAGCATAATTTTTGTCAAGATTAAATTAAGACAAGATGTGAAACTCTATAGGTCTGTGAGCACAGATTCCCCCTTTTGCTCCCCCTTTTGCCCATAACTGGCCACTTTCTCCTTCTTCCTCCACACACAACCCACGCCTGAAAGAAACACCTTTATGCTTGACTGTGAGGTGTCGCCAACAGTCATTCTGTGAAACAAAGAAAACCGCTAACGGAGGCAGAAACCAAAAGAAGCCAGACACAACAACACAAATGACTACATGTGTACAGATACGTGCAGAGTCAAGGATGTTTCTGAACTCACCTGACATGCTGTGCCCCTTGGCACCAACACAGGCTGGGATAAAGTCAAGGTACTCTGCCGGGGAGTCCTATGGTTGTTGTTTGGCAGCGGGGGGAGGAGGTCAGCAGGAGGCTGAGGAGGTCCAGGAAGGGTCAACGCACCACAGTCCCCTGTGATAATTTCTTCAATGAGTTCTAAAAAAAAAAAAAAAAAAAAAAAAAAAA
>OMLM01021245.1:0-30181 GCA_900302695.1 Helostoma temminkii | reverse complement strand
GGGTGAGGAGAGAGAGAGAGAGAGAGAGAGAGAGAGAGAGAGAGAGAGAGAGAGAGAGAGAGAAAAAGGGGGTCATTACACACTCCTTCATAAAAAAAAAAGAAAAAGAAAAAGAAAGAAATGCCCCAATTACAGCTACACAATGTTCTCTAGCGTGCGGGGCCTCCAACTAGGGTAGCAACTAGCCAAACCAAATTCATGCTTCATCGTTGTCCTCATTTAAGCTGCAGAAACCTGTCTAAAATACACACTGCATTTACGCAAAGATTTCTCCAAACACCAGTGTGCCAGTTTGAACAAAGAAAACGAAAGAAGAACTGTGAGGTTAACACTGCATAAACACCTTGTGTAGTTCCCCCAGTTCTTGTGTAGTTCTAATAGCACAATACAGCAAGATGCAGCATGTATCTGACAGGTGGGATAAATTAATTGACCCTGCAGCAGCTTGTAGCGACACATCTTCGCTAAACAGAGAAAACGTCACAAAAAACATGCTTCCATGCTTTCAAACATTACAACTACAGACTTCTGCTGCCATATTACTATTCACACAAGCCTCAGTAATTCAATAGAGCAATAACAAACGCTATGCCTCAACTGTAACTGTCTCAACAGGAAAAACTTGCTCTTTCACACTTAATGTTATGCAATTAGCTAATGCAAGTTCCGTACAGGGTGCTGAATTGACTTATAGATGCAGGAACATAGCATCAGAGCACTGTTTTCACAGCAAGACCTATCAAACAGTTCAGTAAGAACAAAACTTAACATTTCACCACTAAACAGGTGCTGTGTTAACTCTAGAGATTTTTTACATAATCATTATGCAGCAGTCGATATAAAGTTTTACCATCATATATGTGGGTGTGTGTTTTTGTACCCACCAGTAAAGTGTCGCTGAGAGAAGAGGTGCTGGATAAAATGTGTGTCAGCTGAGAAGAGCAGGTCGTGAAGCTTGTCTACACTCATACGGACCACGGTGTTGATGTGCAGTCTTCCGCCCAGGTCCGTGCAGAACGACTCAATTTCACCTTCAGGTCAAAGACACAAGAAAAATTTAGTTCTCTTTAGGTTTACTTTTGCTTTCTTCGTTTAATCACTTCAGTACACTTAATATATTTAGCCGTGGTTAAACATTTACAACTGTTTTGCTCTGAGTACATACAGGTTCCCAATGAGTCCAAATGTACTGTTTAACCTTTGCCATTATGTAAACATTAAGATAAGACAGTATGTGTGCTTAGGCCATAAAAGTGACACTGTTATTGGTTCTCACTCTATCAGTGTTAGAGTATGTGTGAATTACTTTTCCTAAAATTGATGCTGATGTGGAAGCAAGAGGAGCTTTAAGCACTCAATCAGAAATGATGGGGTTCATACATATTAAGTAAGTCCATATAAGGAGTTAAAGAGGTCCTACTTGCTGTTATTATTGCTCCTTTGCCCCAAGTGATTGGGACCAAAATCCAGAGTCCTTGTTCTGTGTAAATTTTTTTTTCCAAATGTGTATCTAAAACAAATATAAGCCATACATGATCTGAATGTTTTTTTTTATGAAATTCCATCTCTGTCACTCACACCAATTGTCTGCTGAGGTGTAGTCGAAGTAAAGTAACAAAAAAGGAAATTTTGACTCAAAAACGCTGCAACTCTGGGAAACACAGATGGAGGCCTGTGAATTTTGGCCCAATCATGTCAAAAATTTTTCTTCCAGAATGATCTCTTAAAGGCCTCTGTTTTTATTGCATGCAGTAAGAACTGTTTAATTGTTTATATAGGTACCTTACTATTGTTTTATCTAGCACTTTAAAATGTGTGCCTGTCCTTTCAGCAAATGACTAAATATTGTTCATGTAAAATGTTGCGATAAATAATTTGCTTGTGTAATACAATAATCATAAAATCAAGTCCCTTCTGTGCCCTTGTGGTGATGTGTTCACCCAAACCACACTCACTCTCTTCTTGCGTGTCAGATGAGTTGCTTGGGTCGGTGGGCAGTTCATCATCATTGGTCATGTCCAATGAAGAGAGGTTTCCCAGACTGGTGGTTGGTGGGGGGAGCATGTGATTGGCTGACTCAGACAGGCTGTCTCCTCCTTCTTCCAGATTCTAAAGCCGTGAAGGGGGAAAAAAAAACAGTTAGGCAGAGGTCTGTAGGGAGAAAAAAAATCACCCCACTGTCATATGACTTGAGAGGAGAGAGGCCTCAGCCGAAGTGACCTCCTGTACATGTAGTCTGAGCAGACATAGCACTGCAACTGCACAATTAATCACACACTAAACACAGCACTTTATTCACAGCAGCTTGTCTTGGGCTTCATCTGTCCACATCAAGATGGAGACTGTGGATGAAATCAACCACAGCAGCTGCGTTTGAGTAGAAATGGGAAGTGAGCAAACCAGAAAAACTACACACTACTCCACACCCTGACTTGTACATTCTGTTCATTTGTCCAGTATTTTGTTTCCATCTGTATTATATTTTCTATATATTAGAAGCTTTGAATGCTGCCAAAACACAACTGAACAATGTTCTGTCCCATCCATGAACATCTCACACAAAGACTAAATGAATGAATCCTCTGCACGTTCGCCCTGCTTCCAAAGATCACCACCAAGGTGATCTTTGTGTTGTTAAGTGTTGGTCTAATGTATTATTTCTAATCATCTGCATGGCTGCGGTATTTGAAATGTATTATACTAATAAGACAGCTGGGGCAGAACTGTTGGGGCTAAACTTTTCCCTCCCATCAAAAAAAGATATAGTCTTTATGGGAATTTTAATGTATTAATCATTTAATATAACACAACTTTATATTTTAGTCTTCCCCCACTGTGTACATATTTAAAATCACAACATTTTTAATATGGCCTTTCCACAACTGTGTGTGTGCCACTGAGTGTGTAAACTAAACACAAAAGTCCACACACTCACTCACTCTCTCTTTCTCTCTCTTTATGTCTGTCATCTCTTTATATGTATGCATCAACATTGAAATAACAGAATCAATATCATACTTTATATTATTCTTAATAGTAGCAGTATTCTGTGTTTTTTTTATTTAGCCAACTAGCTCATGTAAAGCATAGTTAACATTTTTTAGTTTGTTGTAAAAAGTTTTTACCCAGAAATTGCAAAATAATACATTTTAGAAATCTATTTGCATTACTGTAAAACCGGGATATTTTTTTAAGATTATCATATTCTCAGAATCTCATACCAGCCCATGCCTAACTAGCTGCTACCATATTTACTGGATACCACACTGACATTACACGAACACGGAATCCATCAGATCCATCAGTGAAACAGTGGTAGTCTAGTTAAATTTGTGAACTGTGATTGTTATCTGAAGGATTATTAAAGTATATGACTGAAGCTGAAAGCTATATGGTATAGCTTCTATTTTAACTCAAGCGAAGTAAAATTAATACCTCTGAGACAATCAGATTAAGCAATACATTACACTGCAGACAAAATGTTGATGTCGATGTGCAGATGTCAAGAAAAACACTCACAAAGGATGCAGCAGCAGAGGCTGGAGCAGAGACAGAGGCGTTGGTGGGAGTGGTGGGTGGTAACGAACTTTGTGAACTGGGCGGGCTGGGTTCCACAAGGTCAGAGCTGAGTCTGCATCCAGATGAGGTTGACACCTCTAAGGGCAGACAGGAGGTGGATGAAGGGGGAGATGATCCCCCAAGGTTTGCAGAAGAGGAAGGGGTGGTTGGACCACAGGGCACCAGGGGAGGGGGAGAGCTGCCCATAGAGGGAACTGACACTGAGCTCAGGTCTAGCAGATCTGTGACCGACACTGAATCGTCTCCTGGCCTGGGAAATAGAGAGAGAGGAAGTGAGAGTGAGAGCAACAGAGACACACACACAGTGAAAGTCAAACTGTGAAAGCAAAAGTCAAATGTTTTTTAGAGAACTTAAAGAAGTATGAAATGTTTAAATGACTAGGCACTTTATGTAGTAATTAAGTACTGTTTATTCAACAGCTTTTTCCAAATATAAAAAAAGTATACAATTTTTAGCCCGTTTCTCTCTGCCATTTCCTTGTGAACAGCTTTTTTTTTTGCATACATGCATCAACAAAAAGACATAAACACAGCACTCAAACACTCACAGTAGGCCGTTCATGTGTTCAGCAGTTGGGGAGACGTAGTCGTCATCTTCACTAGTGAGGCCCAGTTCAGTGCCGTAACACTGGTGTACGATGTGCCACAGCTCTTTGGGGGACAGAGACTAAAAATAAACAAAACTCTTATGAAATACTTATTCAGGACAACATTTTTGAAATCATGTATTTCATCATCTTTTTTTTTTACAGCAGGGGCAGAGGTGCATTCATGTGTTGTTTAGTAGTATATGTAAAAATGCCTGGTACAGACTGTATACCTAGTGTGGATAATGCTGACTACATGATAAAGTTAGGCACATTGGAACGCATCTGTCCATAGTGCAATGTAGTGTGATAGTATTGACCGGTTCTAATTGCACCTTGAATGCCAATCAATTCTAACTGTAAACAGGATGGCGATACGTAATGAGGTATGAGATTGTAAATAGGGACATGCAACGTGTTAGAACACAGCCACTTGATTATCTACCTGAAACAGCGAATACATTCGTAAGGGTCACACATAACCCAAGATTTTTCTTTTAGAACCAATAAGTCGATCAATATATTTTTGGTAAATTCATTGTGTAAGATTTTTTTTAAATTGTGCTACACCCAAATCTACACTGAATTCTGCTCAACTCCAAGTTGATATGACCTTTAATTCCCCTTGTCACCAAATAATTGATTGTAATATATCAAGGCAGTGAGTTAGTTTTTCGTTTAACAGCTTTGTGCAGGTTCAAGGTTGACTCAATTCCAGTCAACATCTGCTGATAGTGTGCTTTGATACTAAGCTACTGTCTCTGCACGTGCTCTGCTCAAATATATCTCTTTATTGAAACTTGGTAAATACCAGTGATTTAAATTGTTCTCCCAAGCCTATGTTTGCTGCCGTCTCCTGCTTCGTGACACAGCTTTCTATTCTAAGATGTTAACTACTAGCCATGTCACTGCAAGGAGCAGCCTACACCACCAGAAGGTTGGGAACGAGGCTGTACCTTGTCCAAAAGTGCGTTCTGCCACAGACGAAAAATCATCATGAAGCTGCGATCTCTCGCTCCGAAAGATGTGAAGAAATGCTGAGAGGTTGAATATCAGTGGGTTGGATAGTGAAGGAAGGAAGAAAGAAGGAAAATGTGTCAGTGGATCTGATGAGTAGTTTCCTCCTTTTAGGATTTTTGCTTTGTTACAGTTAGCTGAGTCAGGTCATTTTCTACTGCTTCAATGGCAAAAATATTTCAGTTGAATTTAAAGTAAACAGCTAACACTTCATGCTTTTATAGCAGAACTTAACTTCAACTGTATTTTAAAAAGTAGAGAAAACTAAAAACGTTTTTTAGTTGAAAGCAGCGCTTAGAGCCTAACCTTCTCATTATCAGTGCTGATCTGGATGGCATTTGGGATGAGCTTGGCAGTCTTCTCCTTTGTCATAGAGGTCACGTCTTTCAGCAGGATAGTGATCTGAAAACACAAGGATAGTAGTTTACTAAGCATATGCTTCTGTGTGCATTTCTGTGTACACTACGCTTATCTCAACAATGGCCTGAGCATATCTAAATTGATCTGCAAACAAGTGCATTAAAAGAACTTCTTATCAGATTGCAGGTGTGATATTAACCAGCCTACAACTGGCACGCGTGCGTGTGAATGTGTACACAGTGTGTGCAGACTCACAGCGGTTTCCCAGCGGAAGATGTTACTATAGAAACAGAGCCAATTTTCTGACAGATAAAGGCGGCCCTGAAGAAGTATGTCCTTCTGCAGAGCACAGGAGTAGTCTAAAGAGACAGAGACAAATGGAGACACTTGTGTGAGGAATCATTTTAACAGTGGAAAAGTGTAGTGTGCCTCACATGAGCTGAGCACACAGTTTTAAAAACATAAGCTTTAACTATCTATAAAAATCACTATATAAATACAATGTTTAACTTTTATTGGGGCTTTGACATTTAATGTCTCACTCACCCACTATAAGCCGCTCTGTGTCAGGAAGTTTCTTAAAAAGTTTACGAAAATCCTCATTCCGCTGTTTGTATGTAGGACTGAGAACCTGAGAACAGAAAAGAGAAAGAAGAACTTGATATTTTAATTCACTGGCCTGTGGATCAGTTAACATCCTTTAGCTAGACTGGAATATTTGGTTAATGGAGTGAGAAAAACACTGTTTATCTAGACAAAAAAAAAAAAAAAAAATCTTCCACTTCAGTGGTCATAATTTTGTTAGGTCAACTACTTCCGCTTGCCCGAAACTAAAACAGATATCTGTAAGTCAAGTGCCCTGAAATGAAAAAATTAAAGTATGTATACTTACATTGTACCAGCTCTGTACTTTCTGTGAAAAACAAACAAACAGAATATTACGGAGGGAACAGTGCTTAAACTTCTTTGTAATATAAATAGCTTATACTACTGAGGCTCAGGTGACGTAACCCACTTTGATATTTGAATACAATGAAGCTAGCACTATTTAAAGCGCAAACTGCTTTTGGTATTTAAACTGTCAATTTTTACTGATTTCTTTCAGAATTTCAATTGAAAGTGTGTTCAAGAACTAAAAACTGTAGATTCATTCACATTTCTGCCAGGACAGCAAACTTACATGCAGTTGTTATCTTGTTATCAAAAGTTTAGTATCAAACTTAAATTGACTTGCTTCTTTGAGGAGGACACGACACAAGGCTATAGAACAGATTCCTTGGTATATTACAAAGAACATCTTTGATTTAGTCACAGTCAGGATTGAGTCATAGTTACTGCTTATTACACATACACGCAAAATAATCTAAGTCTTTTACTGACACAAAGCAGAATCATACTGTGTCAACATGACTACTGACTGCTCATCAGAGAGTTACAGCACATATCGCCCTGCACTGGATATTCTGAGTTACCTTGGCATTGCGGCTGAAGTGGCGAGAAGCAAGGGGATAGGCAGATGTGATGGAGGAAGCAGAGGGTATGGAAGGCAGGGGGCTATCTGATCCTCCTCCTCCTCCTCCTCCTCCACTGCCCTTTTCACCTCCTCCCTCATTCTCACTGGCCCTGCCACCTCCAAGGACCCTGCGCCGCAGGGAAGGAGAGCTGCCAGGTGTGCTGCGTGGAGAGTTACTGGCCGTACTAGAAAGAGTAAAGACACAGAGGGATTTAGGACAGCGGAAACACTTTCATATTTCATCTCTAGATTTTCATCTGTGATGACTTTTATGTCTTTCTATGGCTACAGGCGTTTCCTATGTGATAATAGCATACCATCTTGAATTGTCTTCATCTTGAAAGTTTTATCAGCTCAACTAATTTTGACTGGGACTGCAGACAAACAGTGAAATTATTTAAAGCCATTTATTAATGCCTAAAAAGGGGAAAAACTACAATATATAACAGATCCCTTTAAAATAAAATCCTACCAGATCACAACTTCAGAGAATTTTTATTATTTATAATCACAAAATTTTAATTTTCTTCTGGTAAATTTGAGAAAAGCCAGAGACAAGCATTTAATGAACTGAACGCAAACGTTTAATAGTTGTATTGCCTCTGTAGAAGGAGCCTGGAGCTCAAAAGACAAGTAAATAAACATTTAGTCAACTGACAAACTTAATGAATAACAGCAGTGATAATCAACTAATCTATAGCTAATCAACTAATCTAAGAAATGCGTCAAGAAAAGGGAGAAAAATAAGCACTGTGAAGACAACAGTGGTATTTATTATATTTAACAAGGCCTATGGAAAAGAGGTCAAAGCTCAAACAACACTTGTAAAACAAACAACTTTACAGTGAAAGAAAATTGATTATGGGATGGTTCAGCCTCTACTGTCTATCAGGGTCATATACTTTTTGACTGCTGACAAAACAGCTGCATCCACACCCATCTTAGAAATGTGTTTCTGATTATACAGAACTTTCAACTGTTTATTGCCATCATCATCATCATCATCCATTCCATTAACCCGAGCAGGTACCATGAATTGGATGCAACTGCTCAAGTGCTAGATTTAAAATCCCCACTTAGGACATTGATCCAAGTTGATCAATGCTCTGCTCACTCACTCAACTTTCTGCCTATGGCCCCTTCTAGGCTACATTTTCATTAAACAAGCTAAAACCTTGAATTGATTTACTCACTTTAAGTCCAGCTGCCCTCCACAAACCACACAGTGCTGGAAATACTATTACCATTGCTTTGCACCTCAGTGCTCTATTAGTGTTAGAAATCATTGACTGCCCGCGATTATGATTTTGAAGGCGGCTTTACATGAAATGTGAAGCCGCCTGACAATTTTTTCAGTTTTCAACAATTTATTTCCATGTTGTTGACATTGCGCTCTCATTTTTCACTTTCCATCACAAATGTAGTTTAAGGTGGTCTAAATCTAAAAGCTAATAAACAACTTCTTCTCCCAAAGTAATGCACTGAAGAACTTAAAAATGTCAAGGCTGAACGCTGTTGAACAGTTCATGCTTGCTCAATTTCCTTAATTTTGTCTACATTCTTTTCTACTGTGTAGCAGTTGTTTTTTTTTGTCTGCAAGTTTATATTTATAGCTGTAGCAGTATTTCCTATTGCCTTAGCACCATATCTATATATGGTATGGTATATATACCATATTTAGTAAAAAATTACTAATGTAGGTGACAGCCTGTACACCTTGATGCAGTTACTGACAGGAGAAATTTAATTATCAGGCAACACCACTGATGCTGGGAAAGGAGTGGAACTAGGGAGCAAACCCTAGATCACAACAAGTAACAAGTTCGTTTCATGGGAATATAATCCTAAAATATTACCTTATCAAATGCAGCAATGATAATCTGTGCGGCATTATCACAAACAGCATTAATCCATCTTACGGCAAGCACGCATACGGGTCGTGGATACTGTAAATAGGCTTGGTGTGCTTCAGTCAATGCGAGCCAGTGTGACCAGGCCACAGGATGATGCGAATCGGTGTCACTGTGCGTTTACAAACCGGGGCTAAATCCCTCTGCAGCACACATTTAAAGGGCAAACGTAACCGATAGCACTGTCTGGGTATTCGACACAAACCCACAGCTCACTTACATCCTTTGTGAACGGATATTGTTCTCTGTCCTGCCACAAATTCAAGCGAACCTGCACAACATCAACAGCTAACTGGCAGCTAGCATAACGGCTACCCAAAACAATCCGGTCCAATAAACTACTTTGCAAGTGGCCAAACGAGTACTGGGAAGGAAATATGCTGCTTGTTTAAATGAACAGGCACTGCAAATGTGTCAAGGTGGAGGCTGCTATGATCACTGAATCGGGATGGAGTGAGGGAGTGCACCGACAGGAAGGACGCAAACAAACAGAGCTGGTTAATGTCAGACTGTGGCTGCACGGCCGAGCTTTTGCACGAACTATGCATGGATATACGTACGCACGTATATATATATATATTATCCATGGCATTTGCAAGCTATGACTCATGTGCTCATTTGAACACACCGACCGTCCATGAACGGAACAAGCGCCACAGTGTAGAAAATGCGAACCATCACACACACATACACACCTCAAAGTCTGTTAATGTTACTTACTCGAACATGACACGACGCGTTTCCGATCCAACTTATATACACAAAAACACACACGCTGCTGCTGCTGCTCACTGTTGCATCAATATGGCACCGGTATCCCTGGTGTGTGTGTGTGCACAGCGAAAACGAGCCAGACGCTACGGGGATGTATGTTCGCTCTTCTGCCTCATTTCCTTCGCTTAGCTTCGGAGTAGAAATGCTCCCATCGTCCACCGTCCCGCGGTCGGATGCTAATTCCCCATCGTGACCGACGCCCCTGCACCTCACAGTCAGGTACGGGTCAGACCGCCGCTACCGACGCCGATTGCAGGACCCGGTAACAGGCTGGCGTCTCTGCGTCCATCCGTAATCCCCTTTGCAAGTAGAGAGGGTGGGGGAAGGAGGGAGAGGAGGCGGCTTCATGTGTTGAGTTAGGCCTTGTTATTTTATAGCGAGGTGGTGCTGAACTGGGGACACCGATAAGGACGATAAGACTGAGTCAAAACCGAGGGGGTTTATCTGGATTCAGAGACCAGACTGTAGGTCACACAACACCTACCAACAGTTATCTTTGGGACTAGCCTTTATCCTCACTTATTTAATTAGTTAGAATTAATATGTGGGATCCTGCTATAGTCTGTTATGACAGTAAATCGAGTATATTGGAGTTTTCACGGACTTTCTTTAAAATATATTGACTATATAATAAGCTGAAAACATAAATCTGCAGATCCTTAATAATTGTAGCAGCAAGTTTTTAAACATGTTCCAAACAAACTGGTTAACAAATTAAGGTGGTTGCCATTAATTCAGTTTTCCACCAGAACAGCTGAGGGAATGAATGTTGTAGTTTTACTCAGAAACACTTCATACAGGCAGAATAACAGAGCAGTCCTGGGTCAGATCTTAATCCTAGGTGTGTTTGTGCAACACAAGTTCATCCACATGTTCCTCATCATTCTTTAAAAAAAAATCTGACTAAAACATAACTGCCCCTGTAAATACAGAGACCACAGCTGCCTGCGGTGAATCCACCTGGCCAAAACCCAGAGTCCACCCAATCCCTTAACCCTCAATCTCTCTGTCCACCCCCTGGATTAGAGTCCACATCATAATCCACACAGGGCTGAGCAGGCCCACATTGCCACCATTATGTCTCCCTCTGTGTAATCTGCTTTTCAGAGATTCACCAATGTCCTGTATCGTGGGCCAAGTGGGCAGCAAGAGAGGGGCAAGAAAGGAGACAGAATGAGGCTTAAAGTATAATCCAAAAATGTCACAGGATGACAGCGTACACTAGAAGATGTTAATGTCCTAGCCTTTCACCTTTTTTTTCCCACCTAGAGAAAGGATGGAAACAGTGCAGGTGAACTTCTGTAAGAGCACAAATGACTTTCTGTTAATTAGGAAACTGCAGTTACTGGAACATGGTGAAAAATCCAATGAGTATCTAGGGTACACACTAACCTTACCACAAAGCATATAAAACTGAGTATGAAACGGGACCAAAATTTATACAGTTATGCTTGACATGAAATACTAATGATCGAAAGTGAGAACAAAATACTTTAGAAGAATATCTGAATAATACAACATGTATGAACAGACTCTAACTGAAGGCAGACTGTGTGAAGAGGAAGGAAGAGTTTCAGAGATCCACAGATGCATTGTGGCAAAAAGCAAAATCACACATGTATCATTATCAGTCAGCAACTCACTGAGCTGTTGATCTGGCTGTGAGGAAGATGCATAGTCATATCACTAAACTGTCTTTCAAGATTACTGGCATGTTTACCTAATTTCTGACAAACAGTTTTCTATTTCTATAATACGTGAATGTATATTCATTATAACATTTTACAGGATTGACCATGATCAAATTATCGAACACGAACAATTCTCTGACTGTGACTTCGTGAACTAAGCTGACAAGACGATTGAGTTTAGTCTGACATTAAAAACGCACAAGTTGACAAGCTGATTTTAACTGAAGACGTTTGTTAAACTAGAACAATAAACATCTGCCATAAAATGATGCAGTGACATTTTTACCTTTGGGCAACATTTATTAGCTTATTCAAGCACTTTGGCAACTGCATTTGAGGCAATAGTAATTCTGAAAAGTGAAATGTGGTTCTGATTTTGCAGCTTACATAACCGTCTTTACACATTATATAGGCACTGCAGCATCACCTGTAGCATCAAACGTCAACCACAGGTATTTCTTTAAAAGTGTATTTGTCTATTATTCCATCATCTTGTCTTATCTATAAGTATTGTATTTTTGGGTTTTTCTTTTTTTTTCTTTTGAAGATGTGTGTTTTTACACTGTGGGCCTAAATAAATCACATTTCAGTCCACCGTATGTGTGCATATGGAATGACAATAAGGCTTCTGGAAATCTTGAATCCTAATATTCTGTCTCAATATCCATAATGGATCAGTTTGGGGCAATAGTGAGACACAGCAGTCTTGTTATCATTAATCGCAGTAGACTAAGACCTGCATGAAAGCCTAAAAGCAATTTTTAGTGCCAAGTGTTAAGAGGGTTATACAGGCCTATTTCTTTTATGTCTTATTTGAGTTATGGTTGATGTAACTCCCAAGACTTATGTACTTATATACGGAATGTAATATTTGTGTTAGGATTTACATCAGTGCCTTGATTTAAAAAAATCTTCATTTATTTTGCAAAAACTAAATAAATAACTAAAACTTTTCAAACCACTGGAGAGGTTGTGAGATTTGAAATTTAATTTAATTTTCCTCCAGCAAAATGTAAGTGGGTGAATAAAATGACGTTTAAGTGAAGAGGACAAGGGCACAGCTGTTCGTATGGTGCACGGGAGTGAATCACCCTCTACGTGCCCTCTATGGCCCACTGCAGTAGTGTCCAGATCATCATCTGATTGGACTTACATGACATCATCAGACTAAAAGCCCACTGCCATTGGCTGAAAGTGACGTCATGATTCATTGGAAGGATGAATACCACAAGAACCCCGCCTCTAGCTGTTTGTGACCGACCCAGCTCTGTTTTGTCTTGCTGCAAGGACAGCAGTCTCATTTTCTTTGTTTATAGTGCACTTAACCTTGCTGTTTCTCTTATTTAAAGAGGGTTTATACTGCTCGTTTAAAATTTTATTCAAAATCTTTTTTGTTCTGGCCTTCTTTGTTGATTCTGTGTCATAGAAAACCATGATTTAACTCGGCATAATCAGGATTTTAACAGTGTAATCTCTCCTCACTAGTTTTAGCCATTAGCTAATTAACTCCAGCATGTTCCAAAATAGTTGACCTAGTGGTGTTTGAGAAAAGTCGACCAAGCGTAAAGCTGTTAGATGTAAGGCCTTTCTATCCCACCAACACACACAAATAAAAAGCTACTCACTTCAGCTGCAGCAGAGAAATCTGGTCTCAGTAGGCCTGAATGCAAATTGGCTGAGCTTTTACATTACAGAGCGATAAAAGGCAAACTTAGTGCTGACTGTGTGGATGCTCTGTTCTAAGCCAGTGTACCCTGCTGTGAGATACAGTAAGTGAAGTCATCTTCAAGGAAATAATGTTCTTTCTCTTTTGATCATGAGGGAGCAAACAAATATCGACCGCTAGAATTTTATTTTTGTGATTTCTGCCATCACGTTTTTCCATCATAGGCTGATAATTTGGATGATTCCAGCACACTAACCTCGAGCTGTCCCAGTCAGAGTCTCTGCTGAGCAGGCTCCTGAGGGACCAACGGGAGCGCCGACTTGGGGAGGGACTACGAGACCATGAGCGAGATGGAGGCAGAAGGAGGTCCAGTGAAGGGTTGTCCTGACGTTGCTCGTCACCCTCCATTTGAGTAGCTTCACAGGGAGAAGGCGATGGGCTACGATTTCGAAAGGTGCCGTTCTCCGCAGTTTCCTCTACTACAATTTGCGGCGTTTTATCCTGCTTAGGAGTGCATCCTTGCTCTTCCTCATTTTGTTTCTTGGTTCGTGTCCTGCTGCGGCGAGATCGACCATGGCGTATCAAGCGTGACAACCTAGGGCTAGGTGAGCGAGACCAGGACTCTGTATCCGAGGATGGTGGCAGGACAGTCAGTGTTGGGACAGGGATGGGCTGAGCCAGAGTGATACCTTCTGGTCCCACAGGAGAGGACATGGTCATCAAAGCTATCCTCGATTTAACAATCAGTTTCAGTCAAGTAATAGCTACCAAACCAGGACTTGTATCTTCAGAGTTGAGACTCATCCATGACTGACAGATCTTCCAGTCTTGTGTGCATTTCACATAAATTAGAAACAGGATGATTCAAGCACAACTCTGTCCACGCAGATTAACTCTGACCTAACTGACCATAATTAAAGATGATTTAAAACGCCCCTTGTTTCCTGTGTATCTTCACATCAAACACAAAGCCAAATTTCTAATAAGTGTCAAAACCACAGAATAGTTTATAAATATTGGTATGGGTGTTCTTCACAGTTAAAGATAATGCAGCAGGACAACGGTGGAGGCCTGTCAGTTAATTTCCCAGGCCTTCTCTTTAGGCAATCCATTTCTAGTCGTCCATAAGTTGGCTAAGAGTGACTAAAATGCTCTTTCATCCCTCTTCTATGTTTAGCTTAGGTGCCTCGCCCCTTCCTCTTCTGTAACTCCCACACCGCCCCTGTGTCACTCCTCCATCAATACTTCTCTCCTCTCCTCACTTTGCTGACTTCACACTTTCATTTGCATGATCGGGCAGATCTTTGCAAGAGCTGAAGTCTCACACAAGATAGATCTGTGCCTGGAAGTAGCTACCTGAAGAGTGAAAAGAGCAGAAACTTGGCATTCAAAAAAACAGACCTAAATCTGACTACAACTTCATATGTATTTCCCTAAAATATTTACTGTTCACCTTCCCCACTAAAGTGAATGACTGTGAGACTAGGACTATTGATGTCTGTTTTTTTATACCAATTCTGGGAATACAGTATGAGGTATCACATGACAATAATTTGTAATTAAATACTGCTTCCGTTAAAAGCCTAATCAATAGGATATGTATATCCTATATTTATGGTGAGGTGGTTCATGTATTTGGCCTACTTCTGCTCATATTTGGAGAAGTATGTTATTGTTGTAGTGGTGTTATGTAAAGTTTTTCTCCCTTCAAGTAACTTAGAAATAGCTAAAACTTTGTGAACAAGGGACTGACTGGCACCTATCATTGTTTCTTTATTTACACTATGAACAACAACAGAAACCAAAACAAACGTGCTCATCATGTGCTGCACAAAAAGCCCATATTGACCAGTTTATGAACAAAGAAGCAGGCTCTACCTAAATACCAGCATTGCCATAACTAAACTTACAAAAACACAGCTCACTCTATAATTGTCTAGGAAGAACATAAACAAAATCCCACTCTGCAAGTGCCAGACACTACTGTAGACATAAACAACACACCCTTTGAAAATACATTTCATTACAGGGTTTAATTGTACTCAATAGGCTACCAAACTCTACGTGAAAACGTGCTGCAGATGCCTCCAACAGAGAAGGGTTGTCTGTGTGTGTCACTCCATTGTTTGCCTTCAAAGCAACCACTTCCAAGGCAAAGGCCCGAGCACGACAGTATTTACAGGGATGTGTTTGAACAAGAACAATCTTAGCACAGACTTGTTTGTCCAGAATAATCTACTATAATCCCCGTGCAACCTTTACTGTTCACACAAGCCTGGTTTCATTATGACATAAAACACAATCCATTTAAAGCTATTACATATTGACCACAGCCATTTCAGTACTTCGGGGTGCAAATGAGCAAATTCAAGTAGATGAAGCACAAGTTATGCACCAAGCGTGATTTCAAGTTCAACACACTTGCTGCGCTGTTCTTTTTAACGCATCAGTTTAATGATCTGCGGTTATGTAAACCAAACTAATGACAAATATTATCAGCTGATATACTGTTTGCAGTTGAACACCCAGTAACAAAGCGGATGAGGAAAGAACTCGTTTTACAATATGATTCAGAAAAACCTGTGAAGACTAAAGCTCCTACCTCCCATTGGATGAGTTTCCTCCGTTTCGGTTATCCTGCTCGGCCTCATACACAAGCCGGGCGACGGATCGGGAAGTAATGTTAAAATCCACTTTTTCACAGGAACACATCAACATTTTTAGAAGCGTAAAGCAGCATCTGCCGGCTGCGGGTAACCGTTAGCCTTTAGCCAGCTAACGCTAAGACAACAAAGTTTAGCTAACGCTACCCCCTACCTCTGAAGGCCAACAGCTCACAAAAAATAACTATTTGGCTAGTTGTCTTTATTTTCCAGCAGAGAAAATACTATGCTGACGCCTTCCATTTTCAGTTTAAAATCAAAACCGATAAAAACAGGTACCAAACTACATTTAAAGCTAATTAACAAAGTTAGCTTAGCTCTCAAATTTGGATTTAAAGTAACAATCCGTTGGGTTTTTTTTGTCGAAAACCGAAAAGGGACGAAGTCAGTTGGTCGGCCGATTCACGTGTGCCTGTGGGTGTGTTAAAACATGTTTCATTAAGAAAAGATATCGCCTCAGATACGTGCAATCTAATAATTAACCAACCAACACATTTAACAATGACACCATATGAAACTGTTAAAAGAGGATGTTGTAAACTATGTAACAGAATTTACACAACCGTCATCACAAAAAGAAGAAACACCCCCTCCAACAAACTTTGTGGTACAGTCCGGGACGATAACTGTTCAGAGGATGTGGCGAGTGTTGACACCTAAAACAAAACCTACCGACAGTCAAATAACAATGAATTATACACAACTTTTACTACAAATATCTAACGAATATAAAACAAACCGGCCATAATCTGGACCTGTTGTTTCAGTTGCACAGTGTAATGGAGAAAAAGAAGCAAAGGGAACAAATGGAGAGTCGTAGAAGCAGTGTAATAAATCTGCGGGGCTTTGTTGTAGAGTCACTTCAACAGGTTATGTCAGTGCACCATGAGCAGCAAGTACAGGTAAACCCACAGTTTTAGCATAATTTCTAAGTTCAGTTGAAGGGAGCTTTTATGTGACCAAAATTAATCAACAGAAACATTGCGACCCCTTGTGTCTAACAAGATTGTATGCAGACATGACATGTATGTAATTATTTTTTCACTAAATTGTTATAAAACTGTATGAGAGCTTTGCCAGTGTTCATGATGAAAAAATACGTATTTTAAAGTGACAAAATGTGAATGTGTGCCTGCATCTTACCTTCTTCCCTCTACAGCAGCATTGTCTCATATGACTTCATGAACTATTATAAGTAGGATGCAGATATTGGATATCCTCTTCTCCTCCAGGACACATACAGTAAATGACAGGTCACCTTGTCTGAAGCTGAAAAGAAAACACAGTACTGTGCAAAAGTCCTAAGCCACCATTAGATTTGTAGTTTTAGCAATGCTATTATGACCATATATATATATATTTACTAAGCTCTTTATTAGAACAAAACTAGAAAATATAGGAAATATGTTCACAGTTTTAAAAAACGCAAAAATATTAGAAAAAAATTGTAGGCTACAATTTTAAATATTTAGTGTGAACTCTGTAGAGAAATATGGAGAGTTAAGGACAAACATAGAAGTGGAAGATCTGTCAAACTCTGATGAGAAGCTTGTCAGAGTTTCTTATTTGAGAGACAGAAAAAGTCCAGAAGTACAAGGACCTGGTTCAGCCTCTGGCAGTTTCATCTGGATGCTAACTTGATCCTTCCGTAGTCCATAGAAGCTGGATGGGGAATGGTCTTCGTGGAAGGATAGCAGTCAAGAAAGCATGTGTTTCTAGTTGTTAAAATGTAAAAACCTACATTAAACGTACAAATAAATACACAAGACCATTATAGCATTGCTAAAAAACAAATATAATGGCAGGCTAAGACTTTTGCACAGTGCTGTATGTTGACAAGACACTCAGTTATAACAATGTATAGATGCAGAGATTTAAACCAATGTGCATATTGGTTTAAAATGTACTCGTATACAGAGAAATATAAGCATTGATGTTTTTAAGGCTGTAACTAACAGCTTTGTTTGTTATTGACTCCTTTATAGACATTTTTCTTGGGCTAATCAAGAAACCCATCACATTATTTGAGCAAGTAATTATTATTAAGGGTAAAACTTCTACAACTTCTACAAATCATTTCATTATTTTTGTTCATTTTGTCAACAATTCAAAACCCAAAGATATTACATTTACTATAGACAGAGAACTGCAACAGAATTACAACCGAGAAACTGGAACACACGTGCTTGACAATGCTTAAATTAATAATTTATTAACAAAACGGTTATATTTGTGTTAAATTTGTGATCCGGTGATAGATTTTTGCTGACCAATTAAATGATTAGTCATTTCAGCTCTTGTACATTTTAAAAGAACTCAACAGTTTTCTGTTGTGGAAGCGTGACTATAACTTTCCCACCTTTCTAATGCCCCTTCCATGCTGTATGCACACACTACACATTACAACTGATATACTCCAGCAACTAAACTTTAAAATCTACCAAACAGAAAACTCCAGAAACATAATCAGACTTATTATTTCAAGTAATCTTTTAGGAAATATTCAGTATTTAAGAACATGCAGTATATCCTAAACATCTGCACATTTTTGTTGTGGTGTGTTACCTGCTTATTAGTTTTTATCTTCAGCCAGCAGTTGCTTGTGTATCCTTTTAAATCGATGGCAGAGCATCACAATGACTTAGCAATTTTAAATTCTCCATAGGTTTACGGGGCATCTTCAGTTTTCTCTCTGCCCGTGGCTGCCTCCTGAAGCCAATGCCGCACTCCAGCTGCACTTCAAAACAGAGGACCAAAGTCTGTGCTACATATGCAGCAGGGGCATGAAACTGTTCACGTTACAGCGAGCTGTGCTGCTGAGCACTTCTGGCTGCTGTATCGGGGACTGGAAACTCAATCTGTTCTAAAAATAAAAAAAAAACATCACCAGCATAGCGAGAAAGGAGGTGTGTCGCTCACTGTGTTTATGTGTGTGTGTAGGATGACAGAGGAGCAGCCCACCCCAATATAAACAACACACAGAACACATACAGGGGGGCTATCATATGTCGCTAATTCCTTGAAGGTTCCCCCGTCAAGAATGGGCTAATCCAAGGTCTTTCTTTCACCCTCCCTTGGTCACATGTGTGTCATTTTCAAGATTGCTCAGGCTGCTGTTGTCACTATCATTCATAGGCTACCACAAGGTTAAAAGAGGTAAGAACCTTTATCAAAAGCTCAGTGCATCACTTTGTCAACTAGTTACGTCACGTGACAACATCCCTGACCTCCAACGTAGCCACGTGACGCAAACGCACAAAGCACATAAACACAGCGTGGCAAGTAGAAAGACATATATCCTACCCTCCTACACTGCATGATAATTTGTCAGAGTTTCAATGTCTTCAGAGTGGGAAGTGTTTAATTTGGCCTGCGTCAAGGTATTCCTCTTAAAAAAAAAAAAAGAAACTCATTACATTCATCACATCAACACGTCAGCTTTATCTGCCACATGAATCTCTCTGTCACGATAGTCAACACGCAAGCTGAGGCCTTCAGTCAGTGTCTGTTTTGTCAGCCTTGGCTTCTGTGGCCTTGTTTTTGTGACTGTCTAGTTGGCTTTGACTCACTGTCAGACCCTCGGATGGCAGATATCAAAACTGATAAAAGAAACTGCATACTGTGTTACAAAAAGTGACTTTCTGGTAACTGAACAATAAGGAAATGTTTAATAAAAACCTGTCTAATAAGTAGGTATTTGCTTAGATACTGAAAGGTAAATCACATACCGACTATTGATGCTGCATCCGTGAGAAACACCAAAGAAGGTCACTTATCATTATTATATATAATATATAGTAACAAGTTACTGTTATTGTGGTCTTTAAGGGGAAGCAGCAGGAAGTACGTTCAGTTTCAGCAAGGCTGAAAAAAGGTAATCAATAGAAATATTTTTGGAAGATTTGCAATAAAAATACACAAGTATTCCTTACACACTAATGTCATGTACTTTTAGGTACCTAACAGTCAAAACAGAGCAAAACTCTGCTTAAACACAGAATATTTGTGTGTTTTGTAAATGACCATGATGTTTTTGGCCCAGCAGAAGAGCAACACAACGGACCATTTAATTGCAATGTACTATATTGAATTAAAACACTACTACTACATATATGTATAATTCATTATTTTAAAGCTGCAATAACTAATATTAACTACACATTTTCCAAGTAAGTGAATGTTATGTTACTCTGTTTTGTTTTTCTATATAACCTGCAACCGGGCCAAGCACCAGTTCTCATTTCAAACGAATGGTGGAGCTGTCACAGAAAAGCTGGCTAGACAGACTGCAGCGCAAAGCTAAGTTCAACTGCTATCATTACTATCATCTCTTCATCAAAACAGATGCCATAAATTACACACATCCTCAAGAAACATGTTAAACATCTGCATAACCTTAGAATCGGTATGAGACGAGCTGTGACGTGACGTTTTATAAACAGAATGAGATGGGCAAGGAGCAAAGTTGTGGCTGAAGTCTTTGATTTGGTTCAAAGACAGCCATCTGAAATGTATTTGTTTAATAAAAACAAGTCAGGGATGATTTTGCATGCCATTGACCTGCTTATTATTTATATTAATTAAACAGTGATTATAAAAAGAGTAAAAAAAAAACAGTATCAAAACTTTTTGGCATGTCCACATGTCTGTGGCCTTGCCTTGGATGGACATGGTGTCGTTATGGATCAGGTCTCATATTCTCATGTTTCTCACACACTCTCCTGGATTCATACGCTCTAAATATAACTGCCTTAAAGTCTGACAGAGCAGGAGAGACTTTAAGCTGCCGCTAAGAAACACAGAGACTGAAAGTGTTGTAAAGTGAATTTCTGTTTCCAGAGGAAGATTGTGGAACTAATGGACTAGTTTGTCAGGAATCAAGAGGCATAATGTCAGTAATGTAATCTCAGTCACCCCAGGTTTATGTCAAGGGAAGTATAATATTTTGCTTAACGGCTGGCGATAAGTTGATCCAGCGGAAATGAAATGCCAATTGTTCCTTTTATTTATCTTCAGTCTGTTTGGTAAGTGAAAAATGTATGTCCTTCAATTATGACGTTACTGAAATAGCATATTTAAATGTGACTATTTCAAACTAAATAATAAAAATAAAATTTTTAAAACTTAAAAAAAAAAAAAAAAATAGTTTAATTCTAGTGTTTTGTTTGTGAAATGATCTTCAGAGTTTTTGGTTTTTGTTTGTTTAAATGTGTTCCTACAACTAAATGAGTGATAAGTGTGACTACCTGTCAAGCACTAAGTAAGTGTCTCATTATGTGACTCTGGTGATGCCCATGTTTTGAAACTCTATTGTAGACACTCACCAGCTATCATAGATAAAAGTTTCAGGAGAAAGATGTAAAATCTTGTCTTAAAATTCTAAATTTTATGATTGTGACTGCCATTCAGGTAAAAACTATTTCTTCCAGTTCAATTCACTTTTGTCCTCTTCATCCAAATTGCTCACCAAGTTCATCCTTTGTCCTGCAGTGTCTCCGTGCTGTGGTGGCTGTGCAGAGGTGGACTCTCTCACTGAAGCAGTGGCAGGAGATGGATTCCTGCTGGGCTGCATCTCCTGTAAAAGAAGAGAGGAGGTCCCTGCTCAGTCCACAGTGAACTGGTATTTTAAACCACTTGGAGAAGATGAGTTTGTGCATGTGAGTTCAACAAGTCTGTTGGAACTGGTTAGAGATGTTAAATCTAGTCAGGGTTTATGAGTGAACAGGCTCTCATTTACTCTCAGGCTGCCCTTGAGCAACTCCGAAACAGTGTCACTGAAAAAATATTACCAAAAGCTAAATTAGTGAAGTTGTGCATTTTTCACCCAGTGCCATTAGCATTATTCTAAACTTATTCTAAACTACTTATATTGTATTACTTTGTGCTTTGGACATTTTTTGGAGTAATTTACAATAAAAAAATCAATGAAGAAACAGAGCAATCCAGATTTATTCTGGTTCAGAACAAAATAATATTCTGTGTTTTGATTATGCATTTAAAATTTGAAAAATGCTCATTTCTTGTAAGCTTTTTATTTGCACCCAAATACATTTTACACTATTATTATTAGGCTGCTAATTAAATATTGGCAGCTTTTTCGGACATAGACCAGTATATGGAAAGTAAGTTATAGTATGTCTACTATATTTCATTTTTCCTTTTCTTAGATTTTCCACTATGACCACCCTGAGGCTGAGATCCTGCACAAAGGTTTCATTAACCGCCTGACTTGGCATGGGACACAAAACAGTGACATCCAGATAGGATCCATTTACATTCTTAACGTCACCTTTAATGACACAGGGACTTACCGCTGCATCTTCCAACGCACACTCATCCTGTCATCCCTTACACAGGATGTCATTGTGGAGAAGGAGGTGGAGCTCACTGTGGTCGCAGAAGGTAAGGTGGGGTGAACCTGCGAAAGGGTTGTCGGTCACCAGTGGCAGAGGAAATGTTCCAAGCAATGTTTATTATACAAAAATGGAAAACTTACTTGGCAGAAGCAAAAGTCCATTAAAAATTCTATTCTATGAACTTTTTGTCTAAAAATTCAGGTTAAAATATACATTTACAGAAAATGGCCCATGTGATAATACAATATGTATCAACTCTCATTCTTAGAAACCAACATTCACATTTTTCCTCTTAAGATGTTCTTGTGACGCCATAGTTTCTAGCCTAAACTAAAAGCTGTGATTCCACATCTTCTCAACCATGACTCCACTCAGTTTGTAGCACAGAACAATCTGCTGTAGCACTTTTACAAATGTTTCAAAGCAAACATCTCACCAGATGGGTAGCACCAATAAACAAGTGATAACATTCAAGGTCAAATGAGCCATATGGTTCTTATTTCTTATTCAGCTGCTTTATCAGACAAGCAATCCATTCAGAGCAAATCTTTATGAAAGTAAAATGTCTTATTAAAACCAACTTCCTTAAAGTTCACCAGAGTTAGGCCTTGACGTTTTATGTGTGCTCCACCAAACCTTTCTTCCTGTTGGCAGCTCAATGAGGCTGTAATCGCCAAGCTTTTTTCATTTTGAAAGACCAATTGTGGTTAAAAGATTAGTCACAATCAGTTGTAGAAGCTTAATGTGCTGTGTTTCTTTTTTTTTTTTTTTTTTTTTGTGGCACATGGCCTGCACCTAGATTTTGGTGTGTATTAAGCAATTTGATTACACCAATATTTCTACCAAACAGATTCGAGCCATTAGGATTTATCATCTGGGAAACATGACTATCTGCACCATGTTTCATGGCAGTCCACCCAGTTGTTGTAAGGACATTTTGGCCTGATCCAAAACATTGACAGGTCAGGTCAGCGTGTATCAGGTTGATGTTAAGTTTCCCAGACTTTAATGATTATTTTGAAGATTTGATTTAGGTTTAAAATTTTACACATCCATTTTTAGTTAGTGGGAACATTTCAACCCATACGAGCAGGTTTTTGGCTCTTTATGTCCTAACAGTATATTTCAGAAAGTGAAAATATTCACATGAATTGAATTAGATAGGGAAAAATATACTAACTAACGCCTGAGGGCTAATTTCCTTTATATTTGTACATTATATTTGTTACATAGCAACCAAATGTTACAGTGAGGTACAGTAAGGTAACATTTGCAGAGAGATAACTGCCAGTTAAAAGTCTAAAAAAGTGTCTTTACTTTTCATCTGCTTTTTTAGCAGAAATTCTTCTTAACTAACTTCAAAACACTGATTTACTACTTTGCCTCTATAAGGTTGTAAAGACTCTTCACAGCGCACAGATACACTTTTAACTAATAACACCAATAACACTGCAATATTGGCTCCTCTTTTCTAGCCAATCGGGAGCTGGCAGCAGTGATCTCAGAAATAATGATGTACGTGCTAATCGTGGTTCTGCAGCTGTGGCTCATTGCGATACTGGTCTACTGCTACAAGAAGATTTCAGCTGAACATGAGGCTCGGGAGGCGCGCAAAGCTCTAAAGGCTGAGAATGCGTAAGTCACTTCATTTGTCTTTTTTATAATGTGTTAACAAGGTCATTCATTTCAGATGAACATGTTATCCATTTTAACCAAAATACAAGAAATAGAACGATCTTATTTTAGCTTATTTTATTATTTTTTCATGAGATATGAATAAAGGTAAATGATTGAAACATTCCTCTTAATATTTCCAGACTGTTAGAATCAAAAGACAACTGTGACGGAGTGCAGCATGAGTAACGTTACTGGTGAGTCAGAATTACCTTTTAACTCACCGTTACAAAACATTTACTGTCTTGAACATTATATGCATTATGAGTTACATGAGTTATGAACGTGACATGTAAAGTATGAAACCATGTAAAGTATGAAACCATGCCTTCATTTATTTGTGTAATTTTCTATCCATCAGGTAAAAAGACCATCTATGTAAATCAGACATTATTATCGCACCCTGTTTGTTCTGACACCAAATTATTAACTGTACAAGAATTGATTGTGAACGCCTCAGTCATGGACAAGCAGTATGTACACTACGCAACTTGTATGATTAACTGTAAATAGAAGCTGGTGGTGCAGCTGTCAGCAGACCGGGCAGATTTCCTTTATATGTTTGTGAAGCAGGTGATTAAAAGTGTCCCACTGGATTATTACATGCCTGAAAGTACAGTAATGCTCTCACTTCACAAATGATTACTGAAAGGAAATGACCATTGATGTACAATTTAAACCAAATAATAGTTAAAAGAACAACATTTAATGAGTCTGCATCAGCACTTTGGGTTTCTCTTTTAACTGAAATTTGAGAAGCTGCAACAGTTTTAAAATAAATGGCTTCTGGTAATACTTCACTTGATTGAGCTGTGGACATTATAAATTATGCAATTTTATCACACAACAGAAGCAGAAATATCAAAAGATCAAACTTTATAATGATTTACCATAAGATGAAAATTATAGACCTTTAGATTTTGACTTGAGATTTTAAGGTGAAAGAGGGTGGGTGCTAAAACCCGAATGTGCCATGGCATTGGCACTAGATAAGTAGCTTCAATGTAACTGAAGTAACTTATGCTAGAACGCCTATAATTTACCAATGTCACTGTACACTCTTCTAGTTCTTCTAAATGTATGCATTTGTCCTTATCTATGTATATCTGTGTTTGTAAATGAAGCAGAATAAGAATAAATGTTTTTATAAACGCATTTTGTCCACTGCACTTTCTGTTAAAATGCAGAAACAAATAAGTGTTACCTCTGACAGTGAGGAACTGTTAAGAACCTACTTTTGCTCTCAGGATGTTGCCAAAGATGTTTCTAGTACAAATTCTGTGTAAATTGCTTATATAAATACTCAAAAATTAACACAACAAATTTGAACTCAGAATGCAAAAAATATTGTATATGGCAGCATTGTCTCTTAAATCCTACTATTGTGTGTATATGTGCGTGTTTCCTGAAACACGCACATATACACTACTACATAACATTGACCTAAAGGACATTTAGAGGTGATTGTGTTGTAACTTAATCCAGTCTGGGCTGCACTGAAGACTGTCCACTGGCCTGAAAGCAGCATTGTTCTGTGTGAGCCTGGCACCATCCCCCCAAATGACCACACACACTCCTACCCTGCTGCAGAAAAAGATATGAGATGTAATGCATCAGCACAATTACAACAATAAAACTGCAACTGCATTCTTTACAAAATGGGATTAAACATCAGCCCAAACACCAGGTGACTGAGAACCTTCCTCTGAGTACGTGGGAAACTCTATCTCCAAGTAATTGTTATGTAATAATTGCAACATTAAAGCGTTAAAGCCAATTTAATATATTTTGTTTGTCACATTTATTGGCATAACAGTGCTGAAACTCTATACTACTCATGTCACGAGCAGTATGAAGTCATGCTATATCAATATGCTGAGCCTTTGACCTTGCCCTGTGACCTCTTAGTTTCATTAAATGTGTTGACGTGTTGAATGTGCTGCACAAAAGCATGGAAGGAGGGCTCACTGTCTGGCTAAAAGAGCAGGGGTTGTACATTTTTACCTCAGGTGTAGTTACCTGCTGCTTCTGGTCCTTCTGGAGACACGACTTGAAACGATCAATGTCTGCTGACACCAGTGACAAGAAGTGATAGCAAATCCTTTGGTAAGCTTTACTAAAATTCTTTTCAAATAATAATGTGGATATGATTTGGTAATCAGTGTATTTGTCACTTCTTTAAAAGTTATTCTGAAAAGTCAGAATTTAAAAATATGTTTATTCTGTATTATGAAAAACCAAAGCGACAGATTTCTCCTTAATTCCATCTTCTGGATGATTTCTGTTTAACATCACTCATTAATATGCACTAAATCCATCTAAAGTTGGTTTAAATAGAAAATATGAAAACTCCATTAGCATTGTTCATCTTGTCTTTTTCCTTTCTTCTATTTCTACATGTCTGTTGTCAGACAGATGTTAATCACAGTAAATAATGTGATAATACAGTATATTTACAGCAGAGAATGATCTTTCCTTTCTTCTTCCTTCTCAGTTGCAGTTTGCCGAGCCTCCAGCAGAGGTCTGCCATGTCACACATCAACACCACTGAGCTGCAGTCTCTCCTTCTCTCCTTCCTGCAGCACTGCCTCAACAGCACAAGTATACTGTCTCCTCCTATACCCCAAAACTATACTACCCAGGAGGCAGTGCACCACATGGCTGGATCTGAAGCCGACATTCAGTCTCAGGGGATCGTATACATCCTTCTAGTGGTGGGCATGTTCAGTCTTTTCACATTTGGAATCATGTTCAGCTACATTCGCTCCAAGAAGCTGGAGAGCTCTCACGATCCGTATCACCAGTACATCGCCCACGACTGGACCAAAGTGATGACTCCCTCCAGGGTGGTCGCTCAGGCTCTGCACAGCGAGGCTGCAGGTCACAAACCCAGCAGCAAGGAGCCAGTTATCATCTGCAACCCTGGAGCAGCTGCCAAGTTAGAATGACATTTCTCAGTTTCAAAAATGCAATAGTCTAAACACAGAAATATTATAACACACAACTTTGAATTACATGGACTTTTAATGTTACATAGCAACCAAATGTTACAGCATAAGGTGTGTATTTTTTGATCAGTAATTTCACAGAAACAGTTTGTATCATGTTGTTTGTTAACAACACATGCAGTTCCTCAGGCTTTACAGTTGTGCAACTATCACAGCTTCTCACATGCCTAGACAGTAACAGAGTAAAACTGGTGAAGGGCACCACAGTTTTCAACTCTGATTGAGGTTAAAGTAAATAAGCATGTGAATAAATCTGTCTAAATTATTGCTAATGAGAACTGTTATGATTGGTGTAAGTGAAGACAATAAATAAACTTTCTGTTCATTTGTTTCAGTCTTTTCATCTCAGCAAATTCTGCATCCAAGACATCAGACCTTGTTTGGTATTTTTAGGCCTAGGTGCCGCATTTGCTCTTTTTTTCTCTTCCTTTCTCCTCTCTCGCTCCTTTTCTCTCTCTTTCTGCTGGTCCAGTCTGCATTGGCGGGCTCCTTTTTCAGCACGGTCAATCTCTCTATACATGCTAAAGTGAACCATTTGCATGCTGAGCATTGGCACTATGAGGTTGTAATTGTCCACCATTTTGTTAAGCTTCACCAAATCCTCTTCTACAGATGCACAAACCTGCTGCCATTGGCTGTGCTCTTCAGAGGTCATAGGGTCACTAAGCCTGACCCTCCCCTCTAATAGCCTATTACGGATCTTAGCAGTGGTCTCCCTGATGTCGCGCTGGGTGATAACCCAGGGTGGCTGGTAACCATTGTCTATAAGGATGCGGTTGAGGTTGTGGGTCATGGGATCAGCAAATGGATTGTACCCAAACTTGTCGAGGGGCTTTCCAGCTCCACTGAGATTTTTAAAGTCTCCACGAGCCATGGACTCCTGGATCAGGTCCTCCACAAGCCGTTCCACAGCCTGGGTGATCTTGATCTTTTGACTGCGCTGACGCATGTCCCGTTCCACCAGGGCCCCTTCTGCAGCTGCTGCCCTTTCATGCTCCCTCTGCCGGTAGTTCATGACCTGTTCGGATGCCCGGTCGACACGAATCTGCCGGTAGTGACGCTCACGCTGGCTCGGTGTGCCTGAACCCACACCCTCATAGCTCAGGTAGTGTCTGTGTTGAAGTGCTGCACCTCTCAACTTATCCTCGTCTTCCACTTCCTGCCCTCCATCAGGGTGTTTGGTCTTGCTCTGATGTGCCAGAACAGCACGGTAGGCCTCCTCAACACGAGCAAACAGCACTGCATCTGCCGTCGGAGACCCAGAGTCTGGGTGGTAAAGCTTTGCCAGACGCAAGTAGGCCTCTTTAACCTGTGCAGGACTGCTGTGTCCTTCGTCAGGCAGCTGCAGAAGCCTGTAGCTCTCTTGCAGACTGCGGCTGATCTGGGGGTTGGCGCTGAATGCTCTGAGCAAGAAAGACTGTTGGGACAAGGCGAGCAGAAAACGGCCACGATAGAGGTCGCTGACAGAAGCCAGAAGATGGAAAGTGCAACTCATTTCTGGCACACTCCTGTCAAAGGCATTAAAAACAATACAAAATAATAAATATATTAATGAAAGCTACCTCATTTTGTCAAGAATAACAAAGTAAAACTTTTATATGGAAGCAATTCATCAAAATAAACAAAGAGTAAGACAAAGAAGTTTGAAGAGGAACAATCTTGTTAAAGAAGCAAAGTAGAGAGAGAGAGACAGAGATGTAGCTCTGTGGTTGAGCTCCTGCCACCTGGTTGTCATTTTGCAGAAATTTTTAGAGAGGTGATGATTTAACTGGACGACCATTTTGGAGGCTGTAGTTGAACTGTACTGCACTACGCTAAGAGATATTTCAGTTGTTTGGATTAATTAATAAAAAACAGACTGGAACAATAATAGAAACACTTATCAGTGTCGTACAATACAATTCACCAGATCAGATACTTAAAGACTGAACACACAGTTGAACTACCACTATACCAGTTTATACCAGTGTTTCAGTTGTTGTTCGTCTTCGTGAGAGGAGCCTTTATTGCAGCACTATTGTATTAAACGTCATTCAATATTAGAGAACTGCCGACTGGGTGTATGAAATTAGTTTTAATGTGCCTTGTCTTAGAGCTTAGACCAATTTTCCTATTCCTCACAAAGCTTTTAGGGTAAAAGATAAAGCATATTTTAAGCATAGTGTTATCATGCTTAAGATATGAATCTGTGCTATAACAGATGCTAACTTTATTTTCACTGTCATATCATTATCATGCCTAAGTTGTTTTTTTTCGCTATTGTTTTCTGTAGTTTTGTGAAAAGCTATGTCGATATCGTGTACTTCTACCCAACAGCTAAGCTAATGTTTGCTAACTTAGGTCAAATTATCTAATTTCCAGAACATAACACTTAACACTAATAAACACTGGAAATTGGAACGAAAACTACATCACATTAATGAAAACTGTTAACGTTACATGAGCTACAGTTTTGCACAGTGGGGAGAATAAGGTCACCTGCTCCTGTATGTTGTTGTTTTGTTCCGCACTCTCTTCTTCTTCTCTCATTTCTCTGCGGGTGTGCTGTCTTCTTCTTTGGTTTTCATGGTGGGCGACAACCAGGAGAAAAAAAGGTCGCCACCTGCTGTATCCTTAAATTGAGTAAATAGCAAAAAGATAGATATTTAGTAAGTTTAATAAGATATTTAATAATTACAAAGCGATCACCAAACGTCCCGTTTAATAATGTTTTATATTATTATTTTTCTGTAAGATAATATAATGTATTAAGTTGATTTAAAGCGGAATTTCATTGTGGTTAAGACAAAAACAAAACAAAAAAATATATTTTATATAAATAAGAATTGAACTGAAAACTGAAAGATGCTGGACATTGGGTTTTGGGTTATAGTGAATTGCTTGCTCATATTGAGCCAAATGCTAATTCAAAGCGGCTTCAAAGTTATAACAGAAAACAATGTCATGTCTGTTTTACTATATATATATATATGTATATACAGTACAGACCAAAAGTTTGGACACACCTTCTCATTCAAAGAGTTTCCTTTATTTTCATGACTATGAAAATTGTAGATTCACACTGACGGCATCAAAACTATGAATTAACACATGTGGAATTGTATACATAACAAAAAAGTGTGAAACAACTGAAAATATGTCATATTCTAGGTTCTTCAAAGTAGCCACCTTTTGCTCTGATTACTGCTTTGCACACTCTTGGCATTCTCTTGATGAGCTTCAAGAGGTAGTCACCTGAAATGGTTTTCACTTCACAGGTGTGCCCTGTCAGGTTTAATAAGTGGGATTTCTTGCCTTATAAATGGGGTTGGGACCATCAGTTGTGTTGTGCAGAAGTCAGGTGGATAAACAGCTGATAGTCCTACTGAATAGACTGTTAGAAT
>OMLM01021243.1:7893-57375 GCA_900302695.1 Helostoma temminkii | reverse complement strand
CCACAAACTCAGCAATATTTTGACAAACTCGATACTGACGCTGGGACGTCCCGTACGGTGAGACGCTGCAAGTGGAGGGAGGAAAATAAAAACTGGGTCTCATCCTCCCACCCCGTCTGCCCCGTGTCCCGTCACGTTGCTGCTGGTGTGTCTGGCCTGGCTCGTCTGTTGGTCCCGATCCACCACCATGCTGCTTCTCAGTCCCGTCTCGTCCCCTTACCGGACGGTGCCGTGGCCCCGCCCCCTCCACCGCTCTCTCCGTACGGGACCGCAATGATTTAAAAGTTCAGGAATCCCACGTGACGTCACCGGCAGGGTGATGTAATGCTGCTGTAAATAGATCGTATTGTAATCTCGCTCCAGTCCAACGTGGTTCCTCTGCGGAGCGCCGCTGGTCCCTCTCTGCTGGTAGGTAAGAGCCATTCACAAAACTTTAAACTCCACAGCCGCCGTTCTCTCTCTCTGTTATCATTGTTTTACGCCAGTGTTTTACTTTTATTTAAGTAGTTGTACTAGAAAGTTAGCTAGAAAGTTTTTGGCTAGCTGTACCGGTGAAGTCTCGTCACCAGGCAGGCGGACGTTATGTAGAGCGCGAGTGTCTATTTGGGGGGTGTGACAGCACTCTCCGTACAACTGTGCCGGCTTGTTTATGAGCTGAACAGGTTGTTTTAAAGGACGGAAAGCAAAGAAAACCACCGGGTCATGCTTCTGGGACACATTCGGGCGAAGACTGCTCGCCTGCCGGAGGAGCAGCTGCTCAGAACCGCTGCTTAACTTGAGCCGAATCAGCTCCGACTGCGGTTCGATGTTGTTGACATTCATCCATCAAATATGGCAACTTTGAGAAGTAGTAAGTGACTGACACGTCTCACTTTTAGAGTTGGACAACAGGATACTGTAGATGATTCATGATCACAGGGTGACTTTAAAAGTTGTGTGATGTCAGCCTTCATCATATCAGCATCGCTGTTATGATTATGAGTGTAGAGTCATGTCAGGGAAAGAAAGGCGGGAAAAATCTTCCAGTTTAGTTTCCCCAAAGATTCCCCCCCCCCACCGCAGATATTAATCCATCTTATTCTGGCAACATGTCGACTGGTCTGCTGGTGGATTAATGTATTAGGGGTGACGTCACTGTGCATCGGCGTAACCTCTCTGACAGAAGGTTTTGGTGGAAATGTGCTGAGTCTGCTCGTTTTGTTCAAATGCTGCTCGAAGGACTGGTGTTCAAAAAATAAACGATCTGTTTTTTTTATGTATCTGTGAAATATCAGATTATTTGATATCACTGCATGAAAGCATACACACTGTAAATACTGTACAGCTAAGAAAAGCTATCTTTTGAACAGTGTTAGTAAATGAAATGTGTATCTACAATTGTGATGTTGTGGATGTACTCACATGCTCACACACACACACACCTATGAAGTCACCTCTACTAGGGTTGGAAAATGGGGGCTGAGGCAGGTTCAAACCTGTCAGGAGTAGGACTCCAGTACAGCCCTCCCTCTGCCACCTCCTACACTGTTTCCCTCTCTGTTACATTCATTGTGTCCTCATCTCTCTCTCTCTCTCGCTGCCACTTGCCCTTTCCATTCCTTTCTCCATCACCCTAATGTCACCTCCCCTCATACACGCACACACACACACACTTTCCATTTCTTATGGAAGCATGTACTTTTGCCCCAAGTCTTCTTGCTCCTTCTCTTCAGCTCTCACTCTTTCCCATAACATCAGGACCCACTTTGCTGTTTTTTTCTCAGCGTTCTCTGCTCGCACAAGTTCTGGGGTGTGTATGTATCCAACGAGCTTCCTATCATCATTATTTCCATCCAATAAAGCATTTTTTGATAGGATGTATTGATCACTTCTTCCTCCCGCACTGAGAAGGAAGAACCGATCAATACGTTCTATCAGTGAACACGTACCTATTGACCCCTGGATCTTCTCTGCAAGTGTGTGAATCTTGTTTGGTGACATGCAGCTCAGATGAACGCCCGAGGTCAGGGAGATGAAGGATTCTTCTATGATGTGGAAAATAAAGCAAATAATTATCCCTTATCAGTGATTTGACATTTCCACAGGAGAGCTGAGTGGGTCAAGCCAGGGTTAACACGCTGCAGGCACATTTATCATTACTCTCCATTCTGTGTTTGTGTTGATATTTTTATCCTATGATGACTTGATTTTTATGTAAGGCATGTCGAGTATGCATCCTTTCATCACACTCGTATTATTAACTGATCTCCCAATGAAAGCCTAATTATAGGCTGAAACAATTGCACTGCATTTAGCACTCTGCACCATAAAAACATGTAAAGTAGAGATGTACTTCTGGTGCTTACATGTTATTAGTAATGTGTAATGAATAGCTGGGAAAGATTGTTTGTATTACAGTACTTGTCCTAATAATAATGACTACCTACAGTGTACAGCAATGCTCTTAGATCCCAGGACTATTGCACTCCCACAGACACTAAAGGGATTATTTTCCTTGAGATAATGTTGTGTCTCAAGGACAAATATTCACCATCTGTGGCATCCACCTCATTACACACCACTTCCACAATTCTTCCACAACAAGATGTGATAATAGGAGGATAACTGCATTGTACAAACTTGTTGTGTTCTTTATCTGTGGGTTTTGACTCTGTGTAAACAGAAATATAGAAGTGAAAACTACAGGGTGTCCGTGAATGAAATCATCTAAATCATCGAAACACATGTTGTAGTTCCCCATATGAAGTAAAGCGTGATGATACTGCGGGTTCATATTTTGTTCTTGCTTCTTCTGTTTCACAGGCTTGCATATGACATGAATGATAAACAGGACAGGCCTTATGTGTGCGGCGCCCCAGGCTGCTCTCAGGTCAGTTGATTAAAGTACATGTGTGTGTTGGACCCTAAAAATACAAGCATGATTGTTGATATTGAACAAATTACACACATTTCTGCTATGGAACAATACATACTTATATGAAGTTAACCGCACAGCCTTGGTCTCTGCATTAGAGTGGATACAGTGTATTCCCAGGTTCATAATCACAGGATTCTTCAAAATTCAAAATATTTTACATGTCCCATGATCATATAGTATGTGTATCAAAATGCATAAATATAACAAGGATAGCAAAAAATTAAAGGATTAAAAATGTATCTTAAAATTCTGAATTCTGTCACATCATAGCACACATCTCTTCATATCTTTATCACTGTTTGCCTCAGCGCTTCCAGTTGGAGGAGCATCTGATGATCCACAGACACAAACATGAGATGACTCTCAAATTCCCCCCCATCAAGATGGACACGGATTTTACAGGTGAGCCTAGTGCACACCTGTCCTCACTGCATCCATTGTTCAGCATCAAATGGGGCTGTTAAATTATAGAGTTTGTGGTTTCTCTGATCCTCCAGGAATAGTTACTTAGTTACCTTTAACTATCAAATCTATGCCCTTATCTCCACATAAGTGCTAATAATGTTTGTTATCACTGCTTAGACATGCTACAGTATTACTCAGTTGTCTGACTGCATGTGTGCATGGTGACCTCTTTTCAGGATAAGTGGATGACAAAAAAATGGTGACGCAACGTTATACAGTATGAAATCAGATAAGTTCAATACAGGCATCATAAAACTCACATAGTCTGTATTGTCAGACAGAGCTGCTCATGTTCTAACAAATTCAGTATACTCCATCAGTGATTTGAAAACAGGACAAAGTGTCCAGGTGTCAGCACAAAGTATTTCAAACATTTTATAAATATTCAGTATTTTGGGTGGTGGGTAAATTCAAGTGGAAGGATATAATCTAAGGCAACTGGATGGATTTTTTCCATGTAATTCTGATCAGGTTTGATGATTATTTTAGTGTACTGACTCATCTAACAAATATTAATCAGAATCTTCTGGGCATTTCTTGTCAATTATCATAACAACAGCAGGTATTTATTATATCACAGTAGAGCTGCATTGCGGATGAACGTGCCAATTACTGTCTCTGTCTTATCTCAGAAAAAAATATGCAGTTACGATTTTCCAAACCCCTGAGTGATGTTTTCAAATAGCCTTTTGATCCAACAAACTCAAACATATGCAGTTTGCTATCATGTAATAGAATAGAGAAGAAGAATAGCAGTGAATATTCATAGTTTGCTCACCTCTTTCCCTTTAATAGACAAAAATAATGAACCATTTATCAAGTCATTTCCTAGTAGTGAAAAGAAAAGGGCTTAATATGTATAAAATCATGGGAATTAGCGGGGAAATCAAATGTCTCATTGAAAATACAAAAACAAGTATTAAAAAAAAAGATTTTAAGAAGTTTTTGACAGACAACTGTTAGTGTGCGCTACAACAAACTATCAATGCTGCAGTTCTTTCTCCACTGGGGCATTAAAAAAAAACAGGTTTGCAGTTTTAAAGGTGAAACAAATGACCTTGCTGGCAGTTATCTGAGTCACTGTTTTCCAGCTGTACATTGAAACATCAAAGGTGGTAAACGTAAAGGCCTCAACAAGTCAGAATGCAACATTTGTGCGTGATGAGTAGCTTCAGTAGCTAAGCATTTCTAGATTGTTCCAAAATGATTCATTCACAACAGAGACTTGTGGTCCAAACATTGTCACGTGACACTGTCTGTAACCACAGAAACAGCTGTCTGTCTGCACATAAACATCAGCTTACATCTAACATCTGCAGACTCCCTCTGCGTCTCATTCTCTGTGTATCTCTGTCCTGCAGACTGTCACGCCTCCTGTAGGAAATCTCATGTCAAAACAAAGAGCTCAGCTGACCTTTGACCTCTGCATGTTTAGACGGCACAGAGAGACAGACTGATGTTATCAGAGACAGGGAATACGTCTGAGAGAAAATTAGTTTCTCCTCTTGGGATTGCAACCTGAACGGCAGTTGAATCAAAAAGCAAATACACTGAAATAAGACAGACTGTTCTGGCAAAAGGGCAACAACACACAAACATCTGCTCATTTTTTAAACCTGCCTCTTTTCTTGCGTGTATTTGTGTGTTTCCAGACCAGACTCCAACACCAACACGATTTTTGCAGAACTGTGAAGAGGTTGGTCTGTTCAAGGAGATAGAAGAAGAGTTTCTTCAAGAACAAGAGGAGGAAAAAAGCAAACAGGTAAATTTAACAGAAAACTACAAATCAAAATTAATTTCTAGTCTTATGGCTACTTCTGTCTGAGGATAGCTCAGAAAAAAAAATCAGGACTTGTGTCTTATTTCTGATAGGTGTTTGCTTTGAGGTATGTCAGGTAAGTGATTTGAGTGACACTTCAATGTAAGGGCGTCAAAAGCTATGAGACCCATTTAGGTAACTGCAGATATCCGACCTGCTGCACAGAAAAACAGACCAGGCGATCACATTCTCACGCTGTAAATTAACAGCCAAACACACAGGCACATGCCGACACACGTACACCTAAACAACTGTATGCATGTACACACACATCACCTCAAATCACAGAGCACACAGTGACTGCAGGTAGATACTGTCCCACAAGTTTGAAATGTTCCCAGCTTTTTGTCGCTCCCGCTTCTCCCCACAGACACTTTCCCATAATGGGCCGTCCTGTATGAACCAGCAGCAGCTCAAACCCCAGCTTCAGCTCCATCACCCACCCCAGCCTCAGCACCCACATCCCCAGCCACCGCTGCACCATCCCCAGACCCAACCCTTGCAACATCCCCAGTCCCACGGCCCTATGATGGGACCAAGCTGCAGCTTGGCTGCTCAGCACTCTCTGTCCTCCTCCCCATCCGGATCCGTCATTACCGAGGCTTCTTCCACCCTCACACACTCAGGGTGAGTATGGTTATGGGTGCATACATACACAATTTAAGGCATTCAAACACACCAACATATCAAACCTCCTGATTGCATTCATGCAATGCTTTTCCTTCCTTTCCTGTGCTCTGCTCTGGATTTGTTGTAACTCATTGTGACACAAACTGGCATTCCTCCCTGCATAATTTATCACTGCACTAATGAACTAAGAGAACCAAGAGGAAAAAAATCAAACATCAATTTACTGAGAGAACAAAGTAACAAAGTAGCAAAAGAAAGAGAACTGCTGTGGAACCCCCACTCAAACCCACTGACACTCCCCACCCTTCCACCCAACTACCGCCTCTCTTATGTCTGTTAAGACTCAGAAACCAGACTGGAGTCTCTCAGCGCCTGGGCAGCTTCCATGGCTCCCTGGTTATCACCCAGTTCAACAGATTAGAGAAGTTCCTGTCTTTCATCTGACCAGCTCCCAGCAGCTGCTCCCACTCTTCCTGACAGCTGAATTTTGTGGATTTGAGGAGCTCAGTAGACACACTTCAAAATATTAGATTATATGGACATATAGTACAGTGTGTGCTTATTAATGGCTACTGAAAAATACCTTTTAGACCTCTAAAATTTACATGTATTCGATTATTCACTATTTAAATTCTGATTTGCTAAAAATTGTAGCACAATGGTTGGCTACACAAGCAGCTCTACAACTAGTGTAAAGAAAATAACTCATTTAATAGACAGTAAGTTTGCTTTCATAATTTTCCACAATTTTAATCAAACAAATTTTCCAGATATCATAATCTGAAATTTTGCGTAAGATTACCATTGACATTGTGTCTGACAGGAATTTCCAGTTATAACTTTTCCAATGTATAACTGATCATTTTCAGGGACATTGTGTTCATTCAGTCAACATGTTAAACCCCTTGGTCTCCAGCTCTTCTTAATATTTTAAAGCCTAAGAAAAAATCTGGACCTTCTCTTACCCTGGATTCATATAATAAAATCTTCATACCTCTTATCAGCAGATGTGTTTTCTTCTTGCAACACATACAACAGTTAAACGAAGCTACTGCTACTATCTTTGCAGTTTATTAAAGGAGTTAAGGTACCAGAAGTAAGTCAGTTACATGATCTCCAGACATCTGTCAGTGATCAGACACAACATGACAGGACAGTGAGGAGAGAGCAACTGTCCATTATGGTGGAGTAAATCAGTGCTATCTCAATCCAGACACCATGTTAGTCAGTGAAACCAACTAAGTGTTACTACATGAACCATGGATCGGGTGTCTGACTGTTTCCCCTTGTGTTTAACACAAGTTACCATAGCGACCTGGTCTCTGAGTGTCTGGCTTTTGGCCCGTAAGAACTGTTGTGGTTACGTTAGGAAATGCTGTTTTGGTTTTTTGTACGTTGGTGTATGTTAAATGGGCCGCATACCCCAGATTCAGTGATGACATCATTCCTGATGATCTCAGTGCGGTCACAGAGGCCCACGCTGTCCAACTGGCTCAGAGCCAGAGTGGTTAGGTCAGCACATGGCACCCTGGGTCTCTGCATCCCCCACTGTGATCCCTGAGCTTCTTCTCTCCCTCTCAAGCTGTTGCTTTTTTTCCTTTATCTCTGTTTTCTTGTTTTACCTCGTCATACTTTCCATTGTCAGTGCTTCACATGAAACTTCTGTTTCTGCCTTTTTATTCACATAAAGTAAAGCAACATTTTGGTATTTTTTCCTATTCAGTAAATGCTTTTTTTGAAAATTATCCAGACATGTTGGTTGACTCAGATTACACACACTATTTTCCTGCTTATGCTGAGTGATTTGTCGATAAATTTTTGAAGATATTTACCGCTGAGATTTCTTCTTCCAGTCAGTGTTGCCATATTTGACTTAACTGCCCTCTCCACTTAGCAGGCAGGATTTTGTCCATTTCAGCCAATTGACACAACATTGTCCATGAGTGTTGACATTTTTTCAGCATGATAAAGACCTGCATGCAGCCTGGATGAAAATATACATATAATATACATCTTTACAACACATCACTTTACAGTTAATGTCACATGCATTTAAGTAATGGCTATTATTTTATTCGTAGTGTGGTAATAGTAAGACTTTAGCTCCTCAGAGCCACAATTAACTTTTATGGCTGAAGAACAGTGCAAGAAAAAGTTTTGGGGATAATGCATAATGTACAAACTACAAAAAGATGAATTAATAATGATTAAAATGTCAAAATTACCCAATTAAATTTACTTACGCAACCAAATAAAATAAAACAGTCTGAGATGAAAACACTAGTAGACTGGATGGCATATAGACTATATACTATAGACTATCATTATGGTGCTGCCAACACCGAAAAGTTTGAAAAGTTATCCAGAGTGACCTTAACATTATCTCTGGAAAGAAATGTTGGTGTTAATTTTTTAAAATATAACACACCAAACAAAATTCAAATCACAGCTGTAGCTGCTACATCCTTATTGAAAAACTGTATGAATTGTTGCATCAGGACATTGACTTGTTAAATTCCTGGTACTTTAACTTAAGTAAAGAATCTTACTGGATACTGCATAGCTCAGTATCTCAACAAGTAAGACCAAAAATGGTTTACTTCTGCCTGACGATGCCAGTCTCACCTCCACCTGTCATTAAGACCCAGCTATATAAATGTTTCAACTTGCACCTCTCTGTGAACCCAGATTAGTGAAACCTTAGCTGTGAATAGCTCTCTGGCTGTCTGACATGACCCATCCCTCTCTCTCCCTGTGGCTGACCACAGGCCAGTTCCCGGGACGCTGTCATCCCAACGCCACATGCAGAACAGACACAGACAACCGCTGCCAGCCTCCTTACCTGGCACCCTGCCAGACCCCGCCATGCAAGGGGCATCTGCACAGCACATGGCTGTAAGTATGGGAGTCTGGCTATTCACACATTCACATCCAGACACACATGCATCATGATTTATAGATGCAAGTATGGTGGCCAAAGTGGCCAAGATCCCAAAGTTAGAATAATTCAGGGTTGACAGAAAAAAAATCACTCCATCCTTGTGGATGAATTAATCAAAAGTGTCGAACTCCAGATGCACAAGACTCTTTATACTTGAGGTTATGTATGGGCTGAAGCTATTTCTTGCTACAGCTGAAAGGTTGTTTTTGTGTCAACTTTTTTTCCTTCCTACAGATAGAGAAGCAGATGTCTTGTGTAATGGGGATACCAGGCCCTGTAAACAACCCTTCCTGTTCCTCTTCTCAGGTACTGAGCAGCATACATCTTGTTTTCCTGTGTTTGTGGATTATTCTTTTCTCTTCTGGTTATAACAATATGCTTTGTCAAATGTGCCATATACGGTATGACCATTTATGACAGCAACAAGTACATATGCACACAACTGGTTGACTTTTTTTTAATCAAGACATATTAGTATTTAGCCTTATGCTGATAGTTGGCTGTTACATTTTGTTTTCTGCTGCCTTTCAAGCTGCTTGTTACTCTAATTACCTAGCCTTTATGTGAGCCTAACTCACGGCTCACATAAAGGCTGGGTAATTAACAAGTCCACATACCAGCACATATTAACCTCAATAATTTATACAGTATGTTATATGTAATGAAAAATACACAAAAATGAAAATTAACAACAACAAAAACAAAAAGCACAGTTTTATATGCCAGACTATTTCTTGTGTGGGAGAATTAATTGCTGGTGTCTCAGCTGATGGCCTAGCAATTGTTTAGAGCTAAATAATCATCTGGCACATAATCTCCAGAAGATGTTTTTGTAAAAACATCATAAATGAGATATGCAACATGCTTCTACTTCTGGACAACAGAATGTTGTTTTGCCCACTTTATGGTATTTATGCTAAGATTTAAGAAAAACTCTTGTGGATGAATTTACTGGAGCTTTATGAACACACAAGAGTGGTATCAATCTTTTCATCTGACTCTCAGAAATACAGCACGCATGTCCCAAAATAGAGGTAATTGACTGCTTTGATGCATTGTGATTTCACTAAAATGAAAGCAGCAATATTATATCATCTGTCCATAATCCCGACCACTTGCCCCCAAGGGTCATAAAGGTGCTGTAGCTAATCTCAGCTGTCATTGGACAAGAGGCAGGATATATCCTGGGCAGATCACCACTCTATCACAGAGCTGACATAGAGACAGGCAACCATTTATGCAATTTAGAGTCACCAGTTAACCAAACTTCATGTCTTTGGATGATGGGAGGAAGCCGGAGTACCCAGACAGACATGGGGAGAACATGCAGACTCCATACAGAGTGACACCTGATCTAGGTTTTCATGTCTGAAACTGTATTTAGACCAAGGTTTTCTTATGATGTTGAAAAAGGTATTGCGAAAACTTTTCCTCACCAGAATCATATATGATATAATTATAGTAAAAAAAAAAATCATTAATGATCATAGGAGGTGGTTATATGTGATACTTCAGTAAAGGCAAACCATTATATTGGTTGTGTAACACTCCCCACATGCTACCTTTGGGTTATTCCTCTCTAATGACAATAACCAGAAAAAGCAGTGTAATTTTAGACCTCATATACTGTATTAACACACACATAGATCCGTACCACAGGAAGTCACAATAATGTACATGCCCTCCCCGATTTTCTTGGTTGTTTTATTTTCTTTGTAATGCTCTCAATATTTCCTCTTTTAAATGTTACATTTCCTCTTTGTGTGCTTGTAGAAAGAATTGTTAAAGATTTTTGTGCAATCAAAAGCAACAGCAAATGGAAAACTGTGAATTTGTCCTGCCTTTCACACACAGGGGTTATGACTTAGCAGATAGAGTGATAAATGAAAAGCAGCCACTCGAGCCGCAGGTTCAAATCTGAACCTCTTCTCTTGTTCTCACTCTCTTCCTCACACACACACACACACACGCCCCCACACACGTCTCTCGACTAGTTTATTCTATTCTACAGCAATTTAGTATAATCAGTTGTTGTGATTTGCATTTCTAAACCGCAATCTTCTGTAAAACCACAGTTAGTGTAATAACAAGCCTCTGCTTTACGGTAACTGCTCTCAGCTCAAGTGGAAAAGTAAATGTTAAACAGTGGATCAGTGTTTCATGTATAGTTGTGTGCCTTCATTCACTGATCCTTCCAGACAGAAATATCAGCGTAGTGTGTCATCCAGGCCAAGGCGATCCATGATGTAATCACAGGCCCTTGGTGTCAGGGTGTTTCTATGTAGTAAACAGAGATGAAATACTCATGTCACGTCTTGTTCAGTGTGTGTGGCTGTGCATGTGTTGACGTGCATGTGTGAGCTGATAGCAATATTGCCATGGATGGGGGATGATGTCATGCTCCAAACATGACCTCTCCCTCTCTCCTCTCCTCTGCTGAGCATAGGAGAAAGGTGAGATGAGGTTTAATTTAGCTCTTACAGTGTGTTTAGTCAGATGATACGCGGGAATGATAAAGTGTGAAGGTATCAAGCTGCAGACGGCAGCATTTATTGGAACACTTTATCCAACTTATCTGCACTTGTCGCTGTGGTTGTGGATGATTACATGAAATGGCGACGATGGACTAAGTGGGTGAATTTGACTGAGAGGGGTTATTTAGAGTCTAGTTTAGTGATCTCAATGCATTTTGCTACACAGAGGTAGGTTACTAGACCTAGCAATTGACCATTTCGGCTTATTTGACCTCAGATGACCTATAGCTTTAGAGATTATGTGCTGCTGCTGATTTAACTAGTGTTGCATGCTCTAATCATTATGACAGAGATAGAAATGTTTAATCACAAGCTCTTCGTATATATAGTTCACCACACATCAACTCAAATATAACAATACTGTGTGCACCATAGTCATTGAAGCAGTCTTAATATGAAATACTTAAGCACTTCTAAACTCACAATATGCTCATAACTTTTCATGCCTGTCAGGTGCCCATACTGTATAAAGACTGAAACTTGTTATAACAATTTCTCTTGTTAATAGTGGCACTTGCGAGCATGCTTCCAGCGTAGATGATGGGGGACAAAATCCATGGTCCACCGTCTGTGCAACAAAGTGTTAAAAAGTTTGTCTGAAGACGATGTTAGCCCTTGGTATTTCAAATGAGTCACATTAAGTGGATGTTGCAAAGTTTTTAGAATAACATTCCTTCTCAGTGGGGAAGCACTGACGGACTAGACAAACACAAAGAGGAGTTTTATCTAAAAGGACTTTAACTTTGGAAGACGTCCACTTAATCAGAGCAACTAAGACTGATGAAGCTTCACATTAGCTTTGGATACACATTTAAAAGCAGCTTTGTATGCAGCAAGGACTTTTAGTTTACATTTTGTCCCACATCCCTTTCATTGTAAGAGCTTTGAGTAAAGATCTGTCCATGGCCAGTAAAAGCATGAAAAACCTCTTTCAGTGTTCATATAAACATCTGCCTGTTGTTTTAAGACAAATCCTGAGCCTAAGATAAAAATGCCTAGCAAATTATTTACCCGTCCAATAAGTATTAATGGGTAATATGGGTAAGTGAAAGCTCACCGTCACGTCCTGCAGTGCATAGAAATAACAATGGTAACAATACAATATGGAGAAACAGAGACAATATTAAGTAAATAATACAGTGTGAAATGTTGTCTGTCTCTATGTGTCAGCCTTGTGATAGAGTGGTGATCTGTCCAGGGTGTACCCTGCCTCTCACCCACTTACAGCTGGGACAGGGTATATCTCAGAGAAGACTTTAGTTGATTTTAGCATTTCCTAGAGGCCGTAATAAATGCAACAGGAAAGTGCAGCTTAGGTGAAATGATGTAAAAAAAAAAATTTCTAATGAGTTTACTGAAGAAATTACTGAAGCTTCCACTGTGTTTATCTTGCTTAAGGAAGAGACATGAAAAATTATTCTTTCTCTGATGCAGCCCAACACCTAAATAATGTTACAAGAATCTTTTGTGTACATTTTTTCAAATGGTAGGAAATTATGGCCCACCTTGGTGGCCACCATGGCCACAATGCATGCCATGTAACTGCAGCATCCCAAGTTCAAGTCTAGCGGGGGACCTCAACTCTACAGCATGCCACCACCATGTACCACTCTGTCTACATCCTTACTAACTGTTTCAAATAAGAGCAAAAATGTCAAAAGACTAGAGTTTTTCTGTTACACACTGCTGTACACAGTAGTTGTCCTTATAGGATCATCTCGACCACATTTTGTACCCTACAACAACAGGGCCCCCTACACAACACATGGATGGGTTAAAGTATAGTATAAATGAATCTTACATTTTTATCTCCACTCAGAGATCCAAACAGACACTGGGTCACCATTTCCAACAGCACCACCCAGGAATGGTTGCCATCAACAACCCTGTTACATCCATGGGTCATATGATGGACATGATGTCACAACATCATCAGGCACCTCCACTACAACATCCCCACCACCCTCATCATCATCATCCTCATCATCCACAGCTTCCAGTCCCACCCCTCACCTACCAACAACGTTGCCATGCCCCTCCTCCACAGCTCCTGGGAAGCTCCCACGGCCGCCATCTTCACCAGTCAGTGAATGTACCACAAGCTCAGTCTCACCAAACGCCAACTTCACAGCTGCACCAGGGTTCACCTCCTGCACCTCCCCTACCTGTCCCATCACAGGTGCGATGCTTTGTAACTACTACAGCTTAATGTTGTCACTTCATATTTCTACACAGACACAGTTACCTGTTTGTTTTTTGCAGTTATCACCAGTTGCACAGCAGATGCAGCCCTCCCAGGCTTCACATTCCCAGCATGCAGTACAGGCAAGTAGCTGCAGCGGTGGTGGAGGAGGGGTAGGAGGGGGAGGTGGAAACCGTCGCAGGAGGACAGCAGAGCAGGACCCTGATGAGCGCAGGCAGAAGTTTCTAGAACGTAACCGGGCTGCAGCGACCCGCTGCCGACAGAAGAGGAAACTATGGGTGTCATCGCTGGAGAAGAAAGCTGAAGAGCTGACGCACACAAACCTCCAGCTACAGGTGGGAGATGCTGTGCACACAGACAAGCATGCACACAAACACAAGCTACACTTCAAGGATGCTTAGTGTTTCTCTGTGTGTTTCCAGAACGAGGTGACGTCATTGAGGTCAGAGGTGGGTCAACTGAAGCAGATTCTGCTCACCCACAAGGACTGTCCGGTCACTGCCCGGCAAAGAGAGGCACAGGGGTACCCCAGTGAGTAAAAAGCCATACTCTGTACCGGTCCCTAGTAATATCACCAGCTTTTCCAGATGCCAGATACCTCTCATCTTCATTCACCCCTGAGAGTATAATTCAGATATGTTATGTCAGATAACGGTAAACTAGATAAGGGTTTACCCTTGTTTTATTATGAAAATCAATCCGTCAGCACACACAACTAAACAGCACTTAGTGTTGCTTTTTAACCCGACACTCTCCAAATATTAGTATATGCACTTTTGTTCCTTTGGAAAGTCTGTCAGGGGGAAGCATTGCACTCTTAAGTCTCCCTTCAAAGGAATATATGTTAATTTTCATGCTCATTTATTAAACAAGATCTTGGTGGTATTTGTAATATTTTGAGGTGCAATTGTATTCTTCTGTTGGCTGTTCTGCCTTGCACAAAGTTAGCATGGAACAAAATGCAGACCATGCCCATCTTGCACTCCAGTCAGGCTAAAGTTAACGTTCAAAATAACTGAGCCTGTAACTGACCTGAAATGAAAGATACTGAAAAAAAACATTGCACCTTGCAGCTTCAATGAAAAGCAGCTATTGTTTTTTGAGTATTGATCTTTAGAGAACAAATACAGATGGAATATTGGCATGTGTTAAATTTGCATATTTCTATTGTTTTATTTTTACCTGTATGTACAGTATTCATTTGTTAAAATAAAAGATATTTTCCTTTAACTGTAACAGACTTCCATTCATTTTATGGTCATATAAGACAAGGGCAAATGCTTACGAACCTATTCACAATATATACAGGTCACACAGGATCAGTGACTTTGATTGACAGCTGTCTCTATGTCCAGCTGCAGGGGTGAGTCCGGGAGGAAGTCCCACCCCTGTAGGTCCAGGGTCTCATCTGCAGGCCATCCAGCACAACAGCATCTCCACCTCCTCGACAGCTGGAGGTGACACAGGGCACGACCCTCTACCCGGACGCTAGCCCTCACCATAAAGAGGACGGGGTGGGACTAGATTACTGAATCCTGCCGGACTGAATCATCTTTCTGTCATAATTACGCTTAAATGTAACGAAATTGCGGATTCATGTCTCTTTACATTGTAGATGAAATACTGAACTGGATGTGGGAATTTATAAATCCACGTGAACGCAGGTATTTTTCAACATCTTTTATGGTTGGAGAGGAGACCAAAACCACATACTGAGATACTCCTTGTTTTATTTTCCATGGAAGGCACATTTACGAACGCCTAAAAACTGTGATGTTACATGGCAACTGGATCTTGTGTTTATTCAGAAAATATCTGTTCACAGCATCGCCTGCTACCCACTGACTATGCAAACACACACTATCATAACACATTATTTCAGTGTCTCTTGGTCTTATATCTTGCACTAATTAAAAAAAATGTATAGTAGTATATAAGTTTAACTGAGCAGCTGCAAGTGTGCACCACAAGCCTTCTCTTTGATGTAAAGGCAAAAGTATGTATTTTTATATAAATAATTAATACTAAGACAAAAATGTTTATTTTACAACTTCTGTCTTGGAAAGTCATTTAAGGCATGATTGTACAAATATTTGCTTTCAGGCACTTTTAAAAAACACAACTGCCCTAAGACACTAAATAGCTTTAAACTGCACTTCATATCTCAGTCCCTGTCAGTTTAATTTAATTAACATTTAAGTGACTTTTTGTACTGTAAAGATATTGACAATCACTGTACAGCTAATGTTAAAATAAAAAACACTTATTCTGGTATGTTGTGTTTATTTATATATCTTTAAAAACATTTTTTTTAGCAGTGAAATTATAAGAAATATGAGTTTGTTTCTGTGACCCACATAGAGTATGGTCTAGTCTGCCATCTAGTGACTGATTTTAATAATGCTGTTTGACCATGATAGCTGGAGCGGCCAGCGAAGTACGTCATAACCTGTGTGCGTTTAGTTCTCAATATGTAAGACACAAAGGAGCAGCTATATATTTTTACCCCCTTGATTTCAAAGTTTAATTTGTCTGACTATATTTATAACCAGTTAAGTATCCCACAGTTAAGACTTAATTTGTAAATAACATCTCAGAATGTTTTATTGGATGTTAAAAATATGTTAAAAACGCTCTTTCATGAGGTCTCGACTCTCTGATGATATGAAAATACTTTGCTGCATGTTTGTGTATGTGATTTGGACTAAGTGTGGGAGGCACTCCACCCTGTCTGCTCAAACAAAAGGAACTGCTTAACTATTGCCAGACTTCATCTTGACTTGCACACGAAAGCATGGATGCACACACACACTCTCCTATATACTCTTACCTATCTTCCCTCACATACTGCGTGGCAAATATAATCTGCAGAGGGAAAAGATCTCATTAACTAATACCGTTAATGCCACACTAAAGCTGATATTATCAGTAAATAGCAAGAGATCATTTGCCAAATGATGGCATTTCTAAGTTATCCTGAAAGTAACAATATCTGACCTGCTTGGCTGAGACATTCTTGTGAAAAAATGTCTTGTTTTACTGTATGGGTGCAGATAAAGTACTCTTCATACTGTATATCCGCCCTATTTGCAGAGACACTATTCACCTGCGCTTTACAAACTCAGTGTATTACATTATTTAAAAGATATCTGAAAGCCACACAGTAATATCTATTATAGTGTTACATTTTCCACAGACACCCAAATGACTAATTAATCACATTATTAGGGATTTACTTATTTGTATAATGCAAAATGATACAATAGTCAATAGAAAAGTACAAAACATAATAGATGTGATACAACCTGGCAACCAGCAGCCATCATTATATACTCTACAATTACGAGATAATATGATGTCTAGGAATAATATTAGCACCATAGTTGAAATCAGTGGTCCATAAATCATTTGTACACAAGCACACACAATAAATCACATATGTAGAGACACTCCCAGGTGCAAGGAAATGAAACAGGAAAAGGCATAGGGTAGGAAGAGGAAGTCAGAGGGATTAAACTTCCTCTGGTGTCTGATGAGCTCAGCTGTTCTATTGTCACTTTAACACTTTTCTTGAGGTTAAATGAAAAGAAAACAAATAAAAAAACAAACCAAAAAAACACAATAGCTGTTGACTTAGTTTTTTTACAGACACAAAAACATTTGAAAGGAGGTGATTCTGTATTGTCTTTACAGTGTCTTTTTTTAAAACAGTTTTTATGGTTCTAGTCTGAGAATCTCTGCATGTCACTGTCTCTGCGAGCACCGCTGCTGTCCAGAAAGCGTTCACAAGGGAACTCGATGAGGTCCCCCTCCTCGAGTGGTGCGAGTCGTGATGGGCGGCTGCATTGGTAGCTGGTGAAGTCAGTGGACACAGAGGTGGTCGTCATAGAGGGTCGAAATGGTCGCCTCGTGGAGTACATTTGGCGAACGTGTACAGATGACTTCCTCTTCTGCAACTTCCTCCTCAAGCTCCTCCCGAGCCAGACTCCACCAATGACCAGCAGCAGCATAGCATTGCCCGCCAGCATGGCCACGGTCACTAGCTGGAGGTCAGAGGTCAATGTGCCTCCATGGCTGAAACCTTTAGGTAATGTGACCAGTCCTGCACAGTGGTCGCGAGGTGCCACTTGGCACACAGATCCTCCGACTACTCCTTCAACACAGACCATGTAGGTCACGTCTGAACTGAGTTCTCGAATGGTTACAGAGCGAGCTGTGCCACGGGCATAAACATAGCGAGGGAAGCGATCTGGAGTTCCAAACCGGTCGAACAGAATACGGTAGTGGACTTCATCTAGATTAGACCCAGGTCCTGGCGTGTAGAGGTGATGATCCCTTGCGGTCCAGGAGACTGCAACAGAACTAGATGTCACTTGATCCACTGACACATTAGTGATAAAATGGTGGTTGAAGAGACAGGGATCTGTGATTACAGGTAGAGCATCTTTCTGATCCGACCTCAGCAGATCAAACTTTTCTGCTGACTGCACAGGAGACGTTGTTGTGAGCTCTGTGTTTAAATGAGTGGAGTTACTGTGACCTGCGGTGAAAATGGCTGGTCGATCAGTTTTGGCAGTGACATTTGACCTTCGTCTTCCTTTGGCACGTTTCCCAGATGACTCTGAAGCAGTCTGTGACCTCGGACTGAATGAGTCCTTCTTTGGTTTCTTTTTTTCCAGTGACGAAGAGGCTTCTGCTCCAGGACCCCCCTGGTCTAATTGGATTCTCACCCCTTTCTGTTCCTCTCTTTTCCTCTTTTCTCCTTTCATCAGCTCATGCCTATTTTTCTGTCTTAATTCTAAACCTTCTCCATGGCCTTCTCTCTCTATCTCATCTTGCCTTATTGCGTCTGCTATCTCTCTTCCCTCCACTTTTACCAGTACACCCCCTCCCCGGCTCTCCTCAGGCCCAGTTTGGCTCCTACACAACTGTGTCCAATTCCCAAAAGGCTGCAGCTGGGAGCTGTTCACATAGTCCAGATATTTCCCCCTCAGAGTGACTGGGTAATGACACTGCACAAAAACAGTCAACAATTTTCCCTGAGAATGTGCAGCAGTCATCCATCGCTTCAGCTCCTCCAGGCGACAGTCACACGTCCAGTTGTTACCATGGAGATCCAAGTCGTAAAGCCCTTTGTTAAGGGCGAAAATGTCACCAGACAGACTAGTGAGAAAGTTGTTTTTTAGTTTAAGCACCTTTAGATGTTTAAGATGAGAAAAAGCCAAAGAGTCCACGTTGGAAATCCTGTTGCTGCTGAAGTCGAGCTGCTCGATTCGCTCCAGAGGGTCGAGGAGGCCAGCGGGGATTTCCTCCAGGTCGTTGCCGTCAATCAGAAGCTCTCTGAGGCTCGACAGCCCCTTCAGGGCACCGCTGTCCAGGCGAGAGATCCTGTTGTTGCTCAGGGAGAGTGTGGACAGCTTCTTCAGGTTTTGGAAGACTTGGTTCCCAATGTATTGAATTTCATTTTCAGACAGCAACAATGTCGTCAAAGCTTTGAGTTGGGAAAAAGTGAGGACATCGCGCACGGCTGACTGCTTGTTGCCGGCCAGATTTAGAAAGCGTAGGTTGGCGAGTTTAGAAAACGCGTTTCTGTGAATATGCTGCAGTTTGTTGGATTCCAGATGGAGATAATGTAGACTGGTCAGACTTTTAAAAACAGAGTCCTGCAGAACGTCTATTGAGTTGCCATCCAGGCGCAATTTAACAAGATTATCCAAGTTGGCAAAGAGCCCCGGTGTAATTTTCTTAATGTCATTATTGTTTCCATACAGAACAGTTAGTTTCTTTAAGGGTTGCAAAGTCCCATCGGATATATTGGATAAAAGATTGTGTCCTAAGTACAGCTCTTCTAACTTGAAGAGCTTATCGAATGCTTTGGGGTGAATCGCTTGTATTTGATTGTACTGTAAATTTAACCTTACTAGATCACTGTACCGTGTGAAATCGAAGGCAGAGATGTTACTGATGAAGTTACCTCCAAGGCTGAAGATCAGCACCTCCTCGGGCACCCGCGCAGCGGGTTTGGGCACAGCGCGCAACCCGCGATTGGTGCACATGAGGTGCTGCGGGTGCAAGCAGTCACAGCGGTCGGGACAAAACCTTGTCGCCGTCGAAAAAGAGATGAACCCATTGAGCAACAGCAGGAAAAAACATATCCTCATTAGGAAATTGCCGGTTTCCATTCCCACGGCGCGTCTGGCACAGCCAGAGACTGATGCTGCGTTCACTGGGTGTTGTTCAGGTGCAAACACCCTTCTCCTTTCTCACGCTTGAGACCGACTCTTCCATTATCCACTTGTTGATCAGAAAAGTGGAAAGAAAAGTGCTGTGCGAGTCAAGCATACAGCTCCATCACCGCGCAGCATCATCTAGCCTATAGAGCGTATTAATTTGAGCTGTGCGCTCTGGTGTCGTCTGAGGAAACGCGCGCCTCCCCAGTAAAGCCTCCATCCCCCCAAGTGGTCATCTGCTGCGAATTACAGAGCCCCACAAAAAAAGCAGAGTTCAGGCTCAGAGCGTGCTCTTTCTCACACACATCCATAAGCGCGTACACAAACACACACTGAAGTAGTCCCACCTCCGCAACTCTGCGACTCCGCCAAAACCACATGTGCACAAGTCGTCGCGCACATGATCCATTGTTGTGCGTGTGCTCGCAGGTAATCAAACACACGGGTCTAATGAGAGAGGGCGGGACGTCGAGATTGAGAAACACTTTGACCGAGTTTTCTGCACGGTCCTGCAGCCGCCAGGGGGTCTGAGTTCTGGATCGGATCCCTAGTATGGACAAAGCAGACTTGAAGATTTCCTTCCCACGGAATCCCAGGAGAGTCTAAGATTCCATCGCACAGGGCGCAAACTGAGTAAATCACAGTCGCTCATGAAACAAGTTTAACTAAACACTGACAATTCATGTCGTTACCGGTTTTGATAAGTTATTGATTAAAAGTGATTTTTTAGTAAACTGACCAATACGTACACTGCAACGCCTACACTAAGCGACTATGTAAATCTACAACAAACTCAGCAGCTCTAGTTGCATACACTGTACTGTGTACAGTAGGAACACCCTCATCATGCAGCTTGACTGTAATTTACCATTCTCTCATTAAGACGCCTTGTGTTGCCAGGGCCACAGAGAGCACAGATGGTTCACATTTGCAGATGAGGAATTCGGCTTGTGACTAGGAGAGGTGCCAAATCTGAGTTAAAGATCTCCAAGTTAAAAGTGGAGAAATAAATACAGAGTAATTGGAGTCTATGCAGATTTCGGGCAGGCTGAAGAATGATTCTCTGCAGTGTACATGAAGGTTTCAGTTCCAGTCCGGTCTGAAAAGCATGCATTGTCACTGCCAAGACATCTGCACATTTTACGGCACATGAGGTAAAGCACTTATCCATTCACATAGCCTACACAGAGCCCATATCAGTGGTTGTGTGTAGAACAGCCTCTTCTGTCTGATGTAGCTTCTCTTCCTGTCAACTTTCCTCAGTCCTTCACCATAACTATCACAACTAAATGCCTAACCCTCAACTTCACTCAACCCTAGCAAAAATCGAATTCTAACCCCAACCCTAAAACCTAGTGTTAACCCTGAAAACATGCCTTGAACTTGTAAGAACAAACTAAGAAATAGAAATAAAGACATGCACGCACACACAGTCACAGCTTTTTTTTTAACCTTGAGATGCAAGCAGTCATTTCCAGAGCCAAGCTGGTGCATGACTGTTGTAGTTCTTTGTGTTTCTAGCTCAGAGTCCCGGATTAGCCTCATTCTCATGCATATCTGTTGGTAGACATCATAGTAAGACATTATAGCTGTCTGTGTGAGTGAGGCTCTGTGTATGAGAGACAGAAAGTAAATGAGAGAAACTCGGCCCTTGGGGAACCCCTGTCTTTCTGGGAGGTCATTTCCTGTCTGCCCATTTATTCCTAGTATTTTTTCATCTGCACAGTGCCCCCCCCCAACTGTATCCTTGACTCTCTAGTCTCGGTCCCTCTCTCTGAGGAACACACACATCGCAAAAACACTCAGAGATCTGGGCTCAGACACAGTGGGACCAGTCCAGTTGTTTAATGGCCGTAGCCTGGTGTATGTCAGAGGTGAAAAGAATACACAAATAATTTCTTAGGGATAGCATGGCTTACACTGTAGCTCTATGATTCTAGAAATAACTAACATGAGCTTAACTTTAATTTGGAAGAGGGTGAAGGAGTCACTCCAAGCAAGGTCAGGGTGTTAATGAAATGGTAATAAAGAATGAAAGGTGACAACATTAGGAGGAGAGAGAAAGTCTGAGGAAAGTGAAAGCTGAGGATCAAATGAGGGGGTAAGTGAGTGCAATGTTAAACTGTTGTAAACAGAGATGGTTCCGGAGCTGACCCAGATTCACAAAGACATTAACAAAATGGGAAGCACCGAGGACCGTGTACAGAGCCTCCTTCCTGTGTAAAGGAAAGGCTTCAGACTGGCTTCATCAGCCTGTCTTTTAATCACATCTCTTTCTTCCCAGTGGGAGTCTCACTGTCCAATCAACATGCATGTGACATTTCAGTCTCTCAGTAGAGAGAGAGAAACTAATTCCATCAGGGAAAGAAAGAAAGAGGTGCTTCTATATGTCTGCCTGTTTTGTGGGACTGACAGTTGTATGTGAAAATTTTAAAATATTGTCTGCCTGAAATAAAGAATATTCGGGTTAGTGCAAGTCAGTTTGTGAGCGCGCATGTGTAAATGAGCCGATGCTGCGGCGTATGTAGGTCATCTTGGAGTGTTACATTTCTCCTGTAGTCTTCAGGTGTTGACAAAAGCTGAGGGAGGATAACTGGACTAGAGAGCGTTTAGAGTCCTTGTTTGCACAGGCAAAATGTTCATATTTAAGAAGTAATATTTTTACTCCAATGCAGGAGATATTAAGCTTTTTACTCCCCTGAATAGCCTATTTGGACTGCGGACATTTACACTTGTCATAATAATCTAAGCATAGATGTTATCAGTTAACATTAAACATAACATTAAAATTGCTCCATTTAGGCTCCAGCATTAGCAAAACCCCAACACTGACACTGAAGAAGCTAATGGAATTTAGTTACTAAAGATCTTCAGTCAAATCATTTAACACCTTAATACCAAATTTAAAGCATCTCTAGTCAGGGTGCACTTTAAATTAGCATGTAGTAGTTCAGTCACATATGGTCACATATGGTCATACAATGTCAAAATGCTATTTAGCATATTAAATATTCTTAAATGGTACTCTTCTTTTGAATAAATGTTTAAATGTTTCTACTTTTTAGTACTTTTTAGCACAAGAAATAAATGCTATTTGATCCAGACCTTCATTGTAACAAGTACACTTAAAAGTACCCCCTACTGCAGCGAATTTAATTTGTGAAAAGCAGATCAAATGCAGTATCTTATCACTCCGTGTATCATGTATACATGTATGAATGTAAGCATCTGTGTGCCTCACATAACATGAAACAGAAAGACAAGCTGTAGGGGACACGTCCTGGTAAAGTAACACTGCATGAAACTAGTACATATCTGGTACTTATCATGGTAATTAGTGTCAAGGATGGACTACAATGAAGATGAACAGCAGTTTTATATTATTCCCACAATAGTGTTCTATCCATAGGAAATAGTTTAAATACATAACAGAATGTCCCTGTGTGTGGCCAGCTTGGAAAGCATGTGTGGGTTCATTGGTGCATGTGTGTACGTTTGTTTGTGAGCATGTGACGGATCGTTTAGGTTGTTTAAAGAACAAGTGGAAATAAAAGTTGGAGAGCAAAGCAATAGGGAACGAGGAGGTGGGACTGTGGTGTCTTTGTGTTAGTAGAGTTTACTTGAACAACAGCTGCTGGGATCGTTAAGTGCTTTAGTTGAGCTAGGAATTATAGATCAAGTCCTTGCTTATACACATTAGTGTGTGTGTTTGTGAATGGATGAGTGAATGTAAATGCACTTGAAGGCACATTTTGGATGTATATGTGTATAACTGAGATAAAAAAGCGTGGAGGGAAACACCTGGGCTCCATCCCTGCAACCATCCACATTCTCAGTACTCCTTTGCTCAACACCCCCAGCTGGTTCCCATTGCAGGAGGGAGAAAAGGAGGGCAAGATGGAGGAAAAGTGTGGAGAAGACAGAGTCTATTTGCGCTAACTGAAAGACAATAATTTACTAATCATCACTCTGTTTAGACAATAATAATTCTAATAAAATCATAGTGTTTCTTAAATGGCTGGCACTCTGAAAATGCACCATGGACCAAATGTCTGATTGCAACAAAACTAGCCCGTCATGCAACGTGGGAAATGCATTTGCACGGCATTCCTTTCCTGCTCTGGGAGAGCTGTAGCCTCTCTTGCCTGACCTCCAGGGGTCACATTTTGTCGTTGATACCAATATGTCAGACAAACTGGGGAGGGGGAAAGAAGGGAGGAGAGGCGTGAGTGAGTGAGTGGGTGACTGTAGAAGGGAGGGGTGGCAGCACATTTGGGACCTTAGTCGGCCCTGTCAGAGTTAGGAATGGGGGGAATAGAGCAGAGAAAAGAGGAAGGGAGGGACTCAACATCTGGAAAAAATTAGAGAGCATGCTATTGCCCTGTTGAAAGGGTGGAGAGACTGGAGGGGGATGATAGAGGAGTAAGGAGGGTAGTGTAAGGGATATTGTGTGTGTGTGTGTGCATGTAATTTGCGTGTGTGTGTGTCTAACCCTTTCATCTACCAAGTTTGATAGAAACTGCATGCACATAATCAGTCTCAATCGCATAATGACACTGAGAGAATGTAATGCCTTAAGATCTTAAGATCAATGCTCAGGAGATAACACACACACACACACACACAATGTCAACACTGTGAACACTGCGATAGGTTGTGTGGGGCCACAGACATAAAAGCAAGAACAAAAATGCACATGAATTTGCGACTAGAGTCCCAAACAAAGAGTCCAAAAATGTGCTTTATGAGTCATTAAAACAAAGCTGTCAGTCAGTAATTTAGCGAGCTGAGACATCTGATCTGCAGCTGTCGACTTCAGCAGCAGTGCTTTTGTACAACGTTGCCCTCTGCAGACATGGAATATTATAGCAATTGGAGGTAACTTATTTTAGCTTCCATGACCCTTCACAGATTTTAAAGCAAGGTTGGATCACCGACTGGCCCCAGACCTGCAGTTATTTAGCTATTAGATGGAGGTCATTTATCGAAAAGGATACCAACGCTAGTGAGTTGTTCCACCACAGAGTTCCAAACTGAAATATCTCAAAAACTATTAAGTGCATTGCTATGACATTTTTACTAGTATCCATATTCCCCATAGAATGGACCCTAAAGACTGTCTTTATCTCCAGCTACAGCAGCAAATCAAAGTTTTCTTCTTTAGATTGATAAATGTGATGCTGGTGGTGGAGAGTGCTGTTTAACTTGTCAGTCTACAATGTTACATAGGTATTTATCTCATTTTGAGACACAACAGCCCAGCATATGTAGGTTTAAACCTTAAATTTAACCTTGTAGCCTACACATAAATATATGCAATATATGCTGCCGGATGGCACAATAGATGAATTTACTCATGACTAAGTGGTCTGGCCTCTAGTTTGACTAAGTGATGCCCATTTAAATCCAGTGTTGCAATTATGTAACACTAATAATGTATTAAACTGTCTGGAAAGACATAGCTGAGGTAATCAGTGGGAGACACTTGTTTGAACTTAGAAGTCTTACAGTATTAATATTCTCCTGCCAAAAATGTTGCATGATACAGTTCACAGTCGGAGGTGGTAGGGTATATAATGTTTACATTCTGTCTACATTTAGTCAGGAATAGGTGCTACTAGACAGTTTTGCATCTGTGGGCTTCTGAGGGTTTTTAGAAGTCAATCATCATGGATATCATCTGTGTGTTTATACACAATTTAATATGTAGTAAATAGAAAAGTAATGTAGCACATTAATTTGTTTCTTTTTATAGTAATAATAATAATCAGAGTACAAACCATGATAAAGATTTGTGTTGTATTAAGTGTCCACCCCAAAACATTGTATTCTACACAGTTAGTGGGATCAGCCATGGATTTTGTTTCTGGTATGTCCTTACTATGTCCTTACTGAATGAAGAAATTATTGTTGACATGTGTTATTGTTACATGTGAAAAAAGAAAATCTGCTGATTTTTAGTTGCAACTATTAATGTAAAGTTGATTTACCTTATTTACTGCGTCCAATTCAAGTTATTTAACAGGTTTCCACACAATTTCCTAGTAAAATCAGCTAATTCAGAATAAGGGTGAGCCATAAGCCGACATCTGCATTATTACCTAAAATGAAACATCGGGTTAAAATATCTACTTTAACTTAGATGCACAAAACAAGGAGCGATGGTCCAGTTTGACAAGTCAGAAAAAAAGACTGTCACTGTGTTAAGTGTCAAGGACACTTGTTAAAACAAAATGGAGACGACTCCTATTTGAAAGGCTTTGCCTCTCTTCACTAAGTAATTCACAAACCTTACGATGCAGCACAAAACAGTACTAACAATACACATTGTTAAATGGAGACGACCAGAAGGCAAATGTCTCCAATTTTCAGCACCAATACACATTGTTCAGTGTGCAGTAACCAGATTTAACCTACAGATGACACTGTGATACACAATCTGCTCCAATAGTGAGTGTGTATCTGTGTGTGCGCTGGCAGCGACAGAGAAGCGATGGGGAATATAAATAGCTACACAGAGATACACAGAATTAAAAGTGTATGCATTATACACTATTCTATTGTCTCTCCTTTGTCATTCTCAAAATGAAACGTAATTCACTCACTAATTGTGTGTGTGTGTGGCCAGGCGTGGTTGACAGACAGGCATTCTGTCAGGCATCCAAGGGTGTGTTTCTTTGTTGCTTATTACGTACTGTAGGGATCCACCTGGGTCTGACAATTTAAAGACAAAACTCTGTTTTTACTGTCTGTTCTACTTTCACCATCACAGCTCTACATCAGCAGTCTACCAGCAGTCAACATTCAGTTTCCATCCTACATAGTGTTACTCATAACTACAAATACTGACAATAGTTCTCTCATTAGTTCTGAGTTTCTGGGCACACCCAAATGTTACTCTCCCATACAATGGTATTTTTTTGCTCCTTTTTATGTTTCCCTTCTCTCTGTTGCCATAGAAATGAGCCCAGACAGGAAGTGACAACCTCATGACCATGCAAAGGAGAAAATTTGTTTTGTTGGGTAAACAAATCCACAGCATGAAGGTGGTTTGGAGCACTACGCGGACAGTACGGGTGGAGTGTGATGCAGCACGGCGCTCTCCAAAGAAGACTGAAACGATGTAAACACACACAAACATGCTTATAATACTCGTTCTGGATGTTTGCAATCGTACAACTTCTCTGTTTCCTCGTGCTTTCAGAAAACACTCAGCACTTGTGGTAAAGAAATATTTAGCAACCAGAATGTCAGAGGAAAATAACCACACAATCTGTCATTTGACTATGCATTATACTGTGAAGCAACAAGACCAGACAGATTATTAGAACATAGTGTATCTCCACACCCAGTATCTTTTATACTGCCTTCTACAGTCCACATCAAGCAGTGATATTAAAAGAATTTTTTGCACGACTGAAACATAATGGGAGTTTTCACTTTGACAAATTAGTAAGAGTCATTTGCTGCATTCTTTCTGAGGGACAGTGAAGCTGGTATAAATATTATTTACAAGATAAAGAAGGTGTATGTCACACTATAATACTACTTGGCCTTTTGAGTAACTGTTACTTTATTTATTGTTATTTATTCACATTGTCCCTAATTTTTAGTAGCTGGAGCTGAAGTGTGTTGACTGCATAGTTGTACATAATTTCTATAATTACACAATAATTTTTATAATTTCATATTTTCATATTTACAGAAATCAAAGATAATAAAGAAGGTACACTGTTGTGGAAGAAGTACACACATTTCATGTAGAAATACTTCATTTCAAGTGAAAGTCCTGAGCTGAAAATGCATTTAAATGAAACGTATTAGCTCAAACTACGTATAAAAGCAGTCTATAAGTTAAAATGTAAATAGAATAAAAATGCTCAGCATACACAAAGGCACATTTCACATCAATAAATATGATATTACTGTACTTTAATTGTTGATGCACTAATGTTATGTTACCAGCTGTAATGTTGCAGCTGGTAAAGATGTAACTTTAACCCTTAATCAAACAGGGAACTGTATTCTGTGTCATCAAATGGGAAACTGGTTGTGTCCGGATGTTTGACAGAATCACAACAGTGGGTCTTGTTTACAAAACCACGGAGCATAACGAAATACTGGAGGGGTAAAAAAAGTTTCTTATCTGTTCTTCATAGCTGTTCTCTACAATTAATGAGTAATTCCAAAAGTGTTTCAGTACTCAGGCTTCCTCCCACCGTCCACAGACATGCATTTAGGTTCACTGGTGACTCTGTCTATATGTCAGCCCTGTGACTTTCAAGCTGTCCAGGTAGTACCCTGCCTCTCGTCCTAATGGCAGTATGGTGTTTCTCTCAGAAATGTAGTGAAATCAAAGTATGGAGTAGCAAAAATGAAAATATTAGTAGAAATATTTTATTGTACAGAAGGCTACTAAAGTAAATGTACTTAGTTACTTTCCACACCTGGTCCTACGTCACTTTAACAGCTGGAACTTACTCCCTACCCTCCACTGACGCTAATCTGTCACCTTGTATTGAGTTTTTTTTTCCATCGATGTATTTGATATTTTGTCCACGTCACTCCACTGTGCGTTCAAAAACGTTTCCGCCCAGTCGTCGTCACCGCCTCGTTAGTAAATCCTCAACTATGATTGGACGAGAAGACAGTCAGTCACACCGTCCAGCCCCTCCCTCACCACGACGCTTCAGCCCGAAGCGAGTCCACAGTATCAAATCCACTGCGTGTCGGTACTATTAGGAGAAGATGCTGTAGCTTTCACCAAACAACTGTAAGTATTTCTTTCCATCTGTTCTTACCACTCCTGTGAAACTGTGTCTGTTTTTGCTGTGATGTCGTGAAGCGTCACGTCGCTCCTGTCGAGTCCTCCTCCGGCCGTTTTAGCGCTGCAATGAAAAACCGCTGTCGATAGAATTATTAATGGACGTCCTTCTGATATTTGGCGCTGAATAAGTGTGTGAGCGTCGGTGTAAAGGTTTAATGTGGTGTCCGGGCTTCTATCGAGGCTGTGTGAGCTCTCAGTTTACGAGCACATGGTTTATATTGGACATTTTGTCTGCGCTGACAAGTTTGAATTGCTGTGTTGGCAACAGGAACTGAGCAGGACGGTAGATTTGAACGGGACACCTGTAGTTTCTTCCTATGGAGTGTGTCCCCATTAGTGACCTACTGGCTGCTGTGCTGACATCACACACAGCAAAAACACACTATTATTCTTTTATCATTCACTGGGTTCATGTGACTGTGAGGTCAGATTCACTGCTCTTTTCTGTTACACTACAGTGCAGCAGTGGATTGATTAGATTAGTCTGTCAATCTGTTTGAAATATTCTCAAACATTACTACTTTTCTTAGCTTTCTTTTGATTTCTAATAATAGTATATTATATGTGTTTGGGTAGTGAACTGTTTGTATTGGTTTGGACACTAAAACTTGCTATGAACATTTTGTGACTTTTATACACTCTATTCAATAAAACAATATTGAGTCTGACCTCATTCAGCTCAAGCTTTAGGGGGAACCTGAGTGGTTTTGTTTTTTACTCCAAACAGGATCGTTTTGTGCACGGGTGGTGGTGATGGCATCACTATTGTTGTGCCATTCACAGATTGACGTTATGTACACATTGCTAACTCAATATTAGTGTAAACAAATCTGTAGCCCTGAGGTTTGTTGTCAACGTATGTAATCTGAGGGTGAGGCTTGTTCATAGAGGTGTAACGAAGTCGTAAAACATGTCTAGGTTTTTACATTACAGGAAGTAATAGAGGACATTCTCTAGCTTCTCCAATGTGAGCATTTATCAATCATCTGATAATGTTATGTAATTATATCATTTTAAAATTTTCAGACCTGGTCAAATCCCCCAGATTTTGTTAACTTAACTGTTAGTCGTAGTTACAGTAAATAGCTGCAGTTGCAGTAAAATACGATCTGGATTCAGACACAGAGGACTCATGGCCACTGTTCAGTCCTGCTCCTCCTGCATTCTCATGATACAAAAGGAAGACTGCTCTATTTGAATCAATTAAGCCTCTCAATCAATCAGCTGATAAGTGTCCAGTGAAAATGATTTTTCCTGCAGCATCACTGGGCGTAAACATTCAACATGGCCAGTGTGACTCAGTTATCTCTGTGTCACTCTCCCTTCTATACAACACCCACTTGAAAGCTGGTAAATACAGAGCACTCCTGCCTTGACTAATCCACCAAGTAGCCACTTTGACAATACCCTACGTGTGATCGTTTTTTAAGGTTAGATGTTGTGTCCTGTTTCCAGTCAAGCCGGCTGTTCAGAGGCTGGTGTGAAATTATAACATGATCACCACAGCATAGATTCTATAAATAGCTTTGTGTTTTACACCCTTAGATTCTTCATAAAAAACAAACAAACTGAATATATTTTTGCCTCTGGGTTTTTTTGTATCCATAGCAACTCATGATTGAGCAGTTACACAGAGTGTCCCTTGTCTCAGCAGGGAAGACACAGAAAGACATCTTTTTTTTGTGGCAGCTTTTGAAAAACATGTCTGTCATAGATCTTCGAGCGTGCTGGTACTGAAGTTGGTTCTCTTTCTGTTTCTCTGAAAATCCCTGACAGTTGAACGGCATATTTGATCGCTTCCTGATACACATATTAGTTTCCTCTGCTTGCACACCGAGAACACAGGCGGTGTAATACTTTCAGATGAAAAATGTTGTTAAAAATATCTTCAGACAAGTCAGCTATCAGCTAGTCAGCCATGATGTCAAAGGTCGGATAAGCTAAGTGCTACCGCCACTAGCCAATCCAAGACCATATGCTGCCACACACCAATTACACTATTTTTCTATAAAATGTGGGTGTTGTAGTATGAAGTAGCCAGATCCTCTTGCCAGATGTGAGTCTATTTAAAGCACCTCACACAGTTTGATAATCAGAGGATCATGCAGAGCTTTAACTCTGTAAATCTGTGAAGAAGCTTTATCGGAAGACTCTGTGACGACCTTTATTTGCAGTTCCAGTTAGCCATTAATGTGGAATATATTCGACCATGTGGACTTGAATTGTCCTGCTGCTCCAAGAATGAACAGTACATAGACAGAAAGCAGATGGAGTGGCTGTTGAGTCAGTGTCTGTGTGTTTGTCATGCTGGAAACTGGAAAGTCCAGCCTGACCATTCCAGGCTTCATCCTGTCTTGAGATACTGTCGTAGAAAGCATTAAACAATAGAAAGGGATTTTATGGGAAGCCATATAGACCTCTGTATATATGAACAAAGTGCTAAACCCAAATAAAATGTAAAGATGGGCTAAATGACTTGTTGAATGGTGCTGTTCAGGTTTTAGCTAAATGATTTCTTTATGAGCAGCATTCCTGGGCAGTTTGTTGCTGCAAGAGAGTTAAGGGTTAGCATGGCCTGTCCAGGAGGCTTGACACTCATCAAGTCTCTTCAAGCCTCTTACTCATCCCAGAAATGGGATGTGTCAGAGAAAAAGGTCTGTTGTCTGGCTTTGTGTGCATTTACATTTCAGCCTTTGGCTTCTGAGCAGGTGTGTGTTCCAGTTTAAAAACTGGTTTATGGTTAAATCTCGAAGAGTAACTTTTAGGGGAAATACCTGTTTACAGTAACATTTTTCTTCTGTGTAGAATGAAAGCGAAAATATGCCAGAGGGAAAGAAGGTAAAGAAAACCCAAGTAAATTGATTTAGAAACTGTGGGTTAGGTGGTAGAACAAACTGCACTTTCGTTATGCTTTGTGGTCTTGTAAGCGAGACCCACTGTCGTGATTCTGTCAAACATCCAGACACGACCAGTTTCTCTCCCAGACAGACTAATTTCCCCTTGTGTTCTGTGTATCTTTCTCCCATCAGTTGATTTTACAAATTGTGGTACACGTAAGGGCTAGAAAAAAGAATCGCCTTCAAACTGTTTATTCCCTGTTTTGGGCCTTGTAACACTGCCGTGACCCATGCCACGTTAATAAGCCCTTTCCATTTTAACAGATCATTTACAAGGTGTTGTGCCATTAATGATTGACTCTCATTATGCAAGAGTGAAGGCAAAACTCCAGCATGTCTAGTGTTACGCTGCAGGAGGCTCTGTGGTGTACAGTACTACAGTAAGCACTCAGCTGAGGTAAGTAGGGCACTTAGTGGCATGTTCAGGGACTCACATGCTCCTGCTTCATTTACAGTGCTCTATGGCAGAGAGCAGCATAGTCAAATACATACAGCTTTTACACACAGCTTTTAAGCAAGAGGAATGAGGAAGTGTCATGAGGTAGTGATGCTTCAAACAAAATCTGTGCATCTGTGCACAGTTTGAGGTTTTTCTTTTTCAGGAAGTGTGTTGCTGCAGAGTTTGCTGCTCAGTTGTATGAAATAGAGAAAGTCTGAGAAATAGAAGACAGATGTGAGTGTGTGAATCATTTGTTGTTTGATGGTGCTGCCCTTGCTCACTGCTTATTGTAAATATATATATTTATCAATTTATGTTGTATTAGGGTTTGGTTTCAAATTCACCATTTAAGCCCTGAGGTCCCACACTGCATGCCACTGCAGTATGTTTAATGGGTGGAGGTTATTTGTTATTGTTTTGTTATATTGTAAAGTCTTCACTATGCATGGATGTATTTACACACAGAAAGTATGCAGAAAGTATGTGTAGTAAATTCCTAACTTCATTTATATCTATAAAGCTTCACATATAGGCAGGGCAGGCACAGCCCCAATGTGTGAACATAACAGCTTGATGAGCGAAATCAGATTTTTGAAGCCTACTCAAATATGCTGTCTGTCCTTTTAATCTGTTCTCCAGAGCTGTGAAGTAAGTGGGCTGCCATGTGTTTCAGTTTTAGCTGAGTGTTGACTGTTGCTAGCTGTGTGTTATTTTGTGTCGGGGTATCAAGACACATTCTTTCCTGACGATGAGTCATGTCCTGGACATGGTGCTGACTGTATGCGAGGCATTAGGGAACTACAGAATACACACACATACTCAATTAAACCGCCGGCCCATTTACAGAGGATGTAGTTAACAGCATAGTTACAATCCAGAAGTTTACACAAATTTGCATGCATGCAAGCACACACAATGGCCACAGGAATTCGGCCTCCTGCAGCTGTGTTAGTCCACCACACTGGGATGTGTGCTGCTCAGACCTACAGTGACTGTGTCAGCCGTAGACTGTATATCTTTATACACAATATATAGTGTCAGCATACACAGTGACGTGTAGCAAACATGCGCTCATGTATGAATGCAGCCATTTTTTAACATGCAATATGTGGCAAGGAGAGGAATGCATGTCACTCACAGTAAGAATGTAGTATTTCCTGCTCACTCCATAAAACCACAAACACTCAAAACAAATTTAAAAACATCTTTTAAACATATGATTGGAAGTTAGAGGGAACACGTGACTGTAAAATATCTATACTGTACTTATTTTATATACGGAAAGGCTCCATTTATCAGCCAGTTTTATAACTGTGGGCTCATGTTGTTTAGTGATTGTATGATGCTCTGCACCTTCCAGTGAGATTTCCTGCTTGTTTATAAGTAGGCATTAGATAATAAAACTTGTATGGTACCAACATAGTCAAAAAATACTGATAAATACTCGAGTGTATGTGTTCTCTAAACTCATGTATCACAGCAGTTCACACAAAGCCACACACAGAGGATTGATAAAGACTTATTAGCTTCTCAATTGTTTTTATTCATTATGTATGTTTAGCTTCCTTAAAAAAAAGCTGTGGAGTTAATTAGTCAGACACACAATGAATAAGCGAGTCCTTTCTGTTCCTGCTTCCTGCTGGTGTTCTTTTCAAAATGAGTGGGACCTTTGTGCTGCACTGACATCAGTTTGGTTTAACCTTCTCTTCAGTGCTGACTGTTGTGGAGCGGCCTTCAAAGGTCAGGAGGATGCTCCTGGCAACTCTGTTGTGATCTCTGCTGCCACGGTTTCCACAGAAACAAGACAGCAGAGGAGGCAGAAAGCAGTCAGGTCGCAAAAAGATGACGTCACATTCGCCCACTCACAGTGACAGCAGCGGCTCATCGAAACACGATAGCAACCAGGTGTGTGTATGTGTGTATGTGAACATAGACTGCTTGCAGCCACTTAGCAACTGGGTGACAGTAACCTTCCCTTTCTGGGTAACCTGATCAATAAAGTGCTCGTTAACACAGCTACTGTTAACATTTGAATTTGAGCACTTTCTTCTACTCAGTTAATATGACACAACTTTAGATTTGCTGAGGATAAATGCACCACATATCTTGATATCCCCAGGGCTGGTCAGATATGAAGAATTTACAAGTTTAGATTGTGTCATACACCTTTTATTTCAAGGCAAATAAGTTCACTTGCGTCTGTGACTTACACAACATTGCTTCTATGTCTCACTCCAGGATAGCTGGGAGATTGTGGAGGGGCTCAGGGGGATTCCTGCCAACATGCAGGAGCCTCACAGACAGGAGGGCTTCCTGCTCAAGAGGAGGAAGTGGCCCATGAAGGGATGGCATAAGGTGAGCACCTGACCTGGGCAACAACAGCAGTGAGACCCCACTTCTTGGGGGTCAAATTCTTTATTTTCTCTTGTAATGTTTTTACCGTATCATTTATTTTTCAATTTTCTTCGCTGTGTTTATCATGTGTAGTGCTTCTTAAAAGGAAGGGTGATGTTCTACAAATACTCACTTCCACTTTTGTAAAGAAATACTGTAGTTATGTATATGACAATCAATAGTGCTAGGTTGTATTTTAGTGCTTTATTTCCTTTCTACATCAAGGTTGAACCAGAAACACTTTTAGGTGTCCCTAAACGTCTCAATAGAGTTTTGACCTACTGTTTAATACCTTTCCTCCTCTTCATTGTTGTAGTCCTCTGTATTTTCTTCTTTGCATTCTTTTTATTCCCAGATAATCATACTGTAACCCTGAGTCATCTTCCTCCCCCTCTTTCCTCTGTGAGTGTGCTCATGCATACCTGGTAACTTCTGTATTGCAACATGAATTGCCACTTAGACCACGTCTTAACCCACAAGTGCCTTGCCAGTGTAATCATTTTTATTTTAAAAGCAAAGTGAATGAGGTGTGTTCACATGTTATTGCAGCTATCACATATTTCACTGCTGCTGCTGTTGTAAAATTTGTATGTCAAGGTTAAGGGAATGTTGTGCAATTTATGCAAAGTAGAACTATGTCTGCATTATTGATGTTTCAAACTATTTTAAATAAGTGTATTGTAAGTGCAATAAATCTATGGTCCGAGGGGGGCAAGAACTAGTAGTAATTCATGTCAATTAAGTTTGTTTCTTCCCTTCTAGAGATACTTTCTGTTGGAGGAAGGCATCTTGAAGTATGCAAAACATGCAGCCTATGTAGGTATCCCTCCAAGAGCACATTCTGACTGTTTTTCTTTCATACAGTCACATGCTAAAAATGTGTATTTTTACAGCTGAAGAAGGGAAAGCTTCATGGCTGCATAGATGTTGGCCTTTCTGTTATGTCAATAAAGAAGAAAGCCATGTGTATTGACCTAGACACAGAGGATAACATCTATCACCTAAAGGTAATTCTTACTCACATGCACAAATGCGCCGAGTTTAGTTGAATTCGGTGTGATTCAGTGTCATCTCTGTCTTAACGATTTACACAAATGCCTCAACGCCTACATGCTTTGTCTTTCATTTCCTCTCACTGTGTCGTGCAAAGACCCTCACAGCAGCCTTTTCTGAGTTACAGCTACTAATTTGAGTTTGTGTCACCCAGGTGAAGTCTCCGGAGCTGTTTGAGGAGTGGGTGTCAAAGCTGCGTCATCACCGCCTGTTTCGGCAGAATCAGATTGCCATGTACCCCCATGAGAAGCACCTTTTCCACCCCCATGCTTCGTCTTCCCCCTCACTCAATGACTCCCTGAGAAAAGTAAGTCATGCCCATTCAGTTGTGTCTTTGTCGAATAAAAGAAAAGCATTTGTTGTCGTTATTGTTAAGTTATGGATCATATGTCTCATCTGTCTATCTTTCTCTCAAACAGAGGGCTACTCTTACCAAGCAGGCATCAGTCCACCAGACTAAGGTCAGTTCCTGGCTCCACCCTTCAAATGACATGGACAAGTGCTGCAAAGGTTTGTTGTTGTTTGTAGTTTTGTCAAATTTTTCTTGCCATAGTTATTGGCTGGCCTGGTACCCTGTCTTGTCCTGTCAACAGTTTTTATTGCATTGTGTCTTACTGCAGTGCATCTGTTCATGCTTCTCTCTGTGAACCCAAACTTTCATCATAATAATAATAATAATCCATCTTTCACTCAGACTTGGAGGAATGTGAATCGTATCTTCTGGAACTCAACCTCCTGTTGAAGAGCATGGAAGTCCTCCATCGCACATACTCAGCTCCGGCTATCAGTGCACTACCAGTAAGCAGAAAAATGTACTTGTCCGTACATGTTCCTTGTCCTTATTATGTTGTTTACAGTAATGTCCCTTGACCATGTTCATGGAGATATATAGTAATCTTACTCATAGACCCACATTCATTTATTTTTGTGGAACCACAGGTATCTACTTATGACCTTCCCAAAAAGGAAAAGAGACCAAAAAGGTGGCGATCTAAAAACAGTGGCAAAGAAACCAAAGCTACACTACAGGTACACGTACAGTGTCTTTTTTCTGCTCATTAATTGTGAATATTATTTTGTAAGCATTCAACAGTAAAGGAATTTAGGGGAGACATGTTCACATTTATCTGTGTCTGTCTACCAGGTTCCAAGCTGCATATCCTCACAGTCCCCTCGTCTCCATGCCTCCAACCCCAACCTTTCCACTACGGAGTCCAACGCTCAGGAGGTCTGTACTGATTCCCCAGACTCACCTACAGACGTGTCCCGTCTACAGGAGGACTTCTGCAGGCTGGCTGGCAACAGTGAGTTCCTGCCTAAATGTGTGCAAGATTTCACAGGCAGTCTATTTAGTTTAGTGTTAGTTGCTTCTATATGGTTAACTATAAGACAGTTTCCATGACAACTCTGTATCTGTTGTCTCCATCTTTTTTTAATTTGTCTCTCACATTTGCTTCTCTCCAGTCCATGCGTCTCTGAAATCAGCCTTTAGTTCCCTAGTAGCAGAAAGAGACAGACTAAGGCACACGATTGACATGCAGCCACCTCAGGTCATGGGGTTAAAGACCACCTATGCTGCAGTAAGTGATTCAGAACTCACAACTTAGCGTCATTGCACCAGTTATGCTACACACACATTTAGATTTTCTCAGCTGACTTTGTATCATCAAAACAGGAATGTCCAGGTGGCTCACACTCTTTGGTTCACCAGGCATCTAATGAAAGCAAATCATCTATCCCAGACTCGATGTCGGAGTTCTTTGATGCTCACGAGTACCTTCTCTCCTCGTCCTCTTCTGAGAATGAGGTAACACAATATGTCTTCTTCGTATTAACCTGCATGTCACAAATACACTGGATGTAGTTTTCAGTTTTCTATTCTGATGACAAGGTGAGTTTGTGATTTGTTTGTCCTTTGTTTCTATGTTCTTGTCGATCGCTGCCCTAACAACATTGAGTTTCTGTCTCCAGGTGTCCGACGATGACTCCTACATCAGTGATGTCAGCGACAGTATCTCTATGGATACCTGCAGCAATGAGGGAGGCAGTGAGAGACACAACTCTGGTACATGATGCAGCAGCAAGTAGTGTGTCTGTGTATGGGTGTGTGAAGACAACAGAGAGAAAGACAGACGGTGTAAAGAGGCCTTATTCTTTCACAGAGGCTCGTCTGTCTCTTTGCACTCAAGTGTTTCTGTGACTAAGCCTCTGTGTTGCGCTTTTGTGTCAAATAAATTATTATGGTGTGGAATCAGAGAAAATACTCACTTACCCAGAGAAAGTGTTCAGCGTGACTGCCAACAACCTTCACACATGTTTGCAAACTCAGTGTGATGTTTCATCATAGAATATGTGACAAAGCATCTGTGAACAGGCATTGTTGATTCACTACTGCAGATGGTGTTTGTTTAGGATTTTCACTGGATAAAACTTCCACATTATACAAAACAAAAACATAGGATTTAAAAATGGTGCTTTTAGCACTTGTTGTTATTTTTACATTTATTGTTATTATATGTTATTCTGTATATTTGAATTTAACAATTATCTTAAGTGAAAAAAGTTTGAGAGAGGGCTTTAAATACAGCCTCCCCGTCTCAACATCAAAGATTTTACATCTTATAGATTTAAAATGTGCACATTCACACAATCACCTTACTTCCATTTGAGCTCTCACACTTCTCCCTTCACGCAGTTTTTAAAGATATATTTCCCTGCTCTTGTCTCACCACTTTCCTCTCTATATTTCTCCCCTCCAGTCAGCAGCGTGGTGACCCTGGCTAGTCGACGCTCAGCGTTGCCTTCTCCCAGTCCCACCAGCAGCGTAAGCCTGTGGAACATCCTAAGGAATAACATTGGCAAAGACTTGTCCAAAGTGGCCATGCCAGTTCAGCTCAACGAACCCCTCAATACTCTGCAGAGACTGTGTGAAGAGCTGGAGTACAGCGAGCTGTTGGACTCGGCCAATCAGACCCAAGACCCTTATCAACGCATGGTGAGAAAAAAGAACATGCATGCAAGTTAGATGGAGCTTTGTAAACATGCACTAATTATAGCTTAACAGACATAGAGATACATAAGCTCATAAAATTACTTTATAATGAGAAATGGGCTATTTGAAGTTGCTTGCTTACAGAAAGTGAAAATTATTTATCATGACGTTAAGCACACAAGAGCATAAAAAGATGAAAGGTTGACTATCAAAGTAACTACAGTTAAATATGCATAAGAAATGTGTTTTGAGCCCTGTACTGGCAGCTTTTTAAATGCTGTTCTGATGTTCATCTTTTGCTCTACATATACTTCTCTTTAATAAATGATTCATTGTCATTTGCAAGAAGCTTTCAATTAATTTTTTTGTTAGTTTGGTAGAGCCTGGGTATATGACTATATCTTTTCTAGTCAACCTTGGTGTATTCAGAAACTCTTTCTGAAGCACATTGGACCTCGTGCAAGAACCAGAACAGATTTCATGTATAGAGCAATAAAAAAAATGTTTGGCATTCCCCACTTTTTGTGTTCTTTGATTTTTCTCTGATGGGTGCACAGCTCTTCATGAACTGGTGGCACTAATCTGTCTGAAACAAATGTTTTATGACAAGTTGGTGCAGTTAAAAGAGTTTGAAGAAACTAATGTAGAAAACTCATACAAAGACGACTCAGGAAAGTAAGAGAACTTTAGTAGAAGAATATGAAAACGTTCTTGCATGAGGCCCATTGTGGCTTCACATGTTTACAGTCACATGAATACAAACTGTCATATACACACAAAGGTACAATACCTTGAATACACAATCATTAATAATGAGAAGATGCTTGAATCTGTCCTCTCTGTCTTTCTACACAGGTGTATGTTGCTACGTTTGCAATATCTTCATATGCATCCACCTTCCATCGGGCAGGAAGCAAACCCTTTAACCCCGTCCTTGGAGAGACTTATGAGTGTGACAGACCTGATAAGGGCTTCAGGTTTATAGCCGAACAGGTAGAGGTCACAGACTTTGCAGAACATGTGATTCACTACACAAATATGCATTCAGTACAGAACAGATTTTCAGCTCACAAGAAATGAAAACACAAAAAACTGCATTTTCAGTTTCATGTGCAGAGAGATCAGACATTTTTGCACGTGGACACGACTTGACACACAATTCAGTCTACTAACAAACACTTTAAAGCAGGCAAGACTGACCTACAGTTTTTATCTGAGGTGGTCTTCTACGATTACAGTAATTATGCATTTCTCAAAATAAATGCAGTCATAGTTTTATATCTGGGAGGTATAAGAGCTACATAGGTAACACAAGTTTTTTGATTGATGACTAACCTATAAGCTACAATGTCTACTGTTTTTGATTTACCTTCATCTCTTCTCTTTGTTTCTAAGGTGAGTCATCACCCACCTGTGTCAGCTTGCCACTCTGACTCAAAGAACTTCACCTTCTGGCAAGGTGAGCATAAGTAAGCATGGTTTGTGTAAACATGGCATTTTTCCTCTGTGTGTATGGGTCTGCTTAAACCGCACTAAACTACTGAGACCACACCTTTGTTTCTGAGTGATTATGACATGCTGTAGGTTATATTTAAGGTGGAAGCTGTTACGTATGTTGTTGTGTGAAGATTGAGCAACCTCATGCAACCTCATGTCTTTGGTGATCTCACTGGAACTTTTTATCATGTGTAAAAATGTACTTACTATTTACAGTCTGTAACATTACTGTACAGATTACAGTAATGTGTCACTTGAACTGTGGTGTAAATGACTGCATTTCCCTCTAAGCATTCATAACATCCTGAATAAAGAAGATTATTTAGAAAAATGTTTCAACACAGAAAATCTTAATATGGATAATATGACAGTTCCCGTTATCACAAAGCACTTATTTGTTATTTGTTTTTTAGATGTCCGATGGAAAAATAAATTCTGGGGCAAATCCATGGAAATTGTTCCCATGGGAACAACACATGTCACACTACCTGCGTAAGTCCTTTACATCTTTGCTTTGTGTGCTTGGGTGTGTGTTTACATGTGGGTGAGTGTTTATTCATCCAGTCCTGCATGCGTATTAGTACCCATAAGTACCCATGCCATTGTGCACATTTAGGCTATACGTGGAGGTACATGTTGAGTAAAGTATATATGTGAATTTTTTTAGCTTTGGGGACCACTATGAATGGAACAAAGTCACATCCTGCATTCATAACATCCTGAGTGGACAGCGCTGGATCGAACACTATGGAGAGATGTCCATTAAAAACATCAACAGTGATGCCTGCCAGTGTAAAGTCACATTTGTGAAGGTTAGAAAACACACATACTATGTTTAAATCTTTGTCTTTCTTGTAGAATAAGCTCATCTTTATCAAATTACTGTTAGAGGAAGTGTTTTTCATGGCTTAAGAATGCAGAAAAAGTATTCCCTGCGTGTATGTGACTTTCGCCTTCATCAGATTTCTTCTGTAGTGCTATTGAAGAAACAAGCAAGGTTTCTTTATATCAGTGTGTTTACACACGCACTTAAGTAATCAGGTTACAGTCAGCTTTCTCAAGTAAGATAATTTCAGATTTTGTAATCTAAAATTGTAATTTTATGTAAATAGAAAAACCTGCTTTCTGGGGTAGAGGATTAGAGAAACCTGATTTCCCCAAGTAGATTTCTCCCAGAGAACGCAGGTTACTGTGCCATGTATACACGTAACTGGTGAACCTCATTCATTCAATGCCTTTAAGATTGTGTGGCATTTAACACTAGATTTTTAAGTGTTACCCCCTGAGATTAGTCACTATGTGTTTGCCTGTTATAATAAGATTATTGCAGTTTTCCAAACAGACATGCTCTGTCATAGACAATGTCAAAGCCATTAGCACCCTCTTCTGGACAAAGAAGGGCACTGGAACTTCAAATAAGAAAAACATGACCATGGAAATGCAAGCTCCATGGCATCAGTTCTCACAAATCATTCAGTATTTGTAATAATGTGCTATATTTAAAATATACATTTCCATGTCAGGTATTTTACTTTAAATGTTTACCCTTTCAGGCAAGATCATGGAGCTCTACAGTGAATGAGGTACAGGGCGTGATTACAGATTCAAAAGGAAAAGTTGTACACTCTATATTTGGAAAATGGCACGAGTCTGTGTTTCAAGGAGATCCACCTTCCGCCACGTGTATCTGGAGAGCAAGTGAGTGATTGGTCCCAGGAAATGCCAGTCAAACATCTTTTACACTACAGCCCTTCAGTCAAAAACCAAAGCTTTTCCTGGCATGACAACTGTTCATTTTTTCATCCATGTATGCTTTTGTCTGTGTGTAGACCACATGCCAGTGGAACACGAGCAGTACTATGGCTTCACCCAGTTTGCGGTGGAGTTAAATGAGCTTGACTCTGTTCTGAGACCTCTCCTACCCCCCACAGATACACGCCTCAGGCTGGACCAAAGGTTGGCACTTTTTATCTGTTTATATAGTTAGTCTGTACCCAGACATTATTCCCATTTTAGACACTTAATACTAGTCTGCCCATATTTTTTTTAATTGAGCAGTGCAAATTTCTACAAGTTTTCATCCTGACAGTCTCTGTCATCTTTGCCCAGGCTGCTGGAGGAGGGGAACATAGAGGGAGCCGAGGAGCAGAAACAGAAGATAGAGCAGCTCCAGAGGGAGAGGAGGAAAGTGTTACAGGACAATGGCATGACACACCAGCCACGCTTTTTCAGGTATACAGCTCTTTACTTTTTTGTTAGTGTATGTGTTTTTTGTGTGCAAACACACATTGTCTGCATGTTTTTTCCATGTACTTGTTCTGTTACATATGATGAAGCCATAATATCTCATTTTGTAAATGGCTGTCTTTAAACTTGTGATAAGTAAAAGTCTTCAGTTGACAAAAATGTGTAATTATTACCCATTATATCATTATCCATGAGATCACATCTATTTCAGAATTAATATTATGCAACTCATCAATCTTTAGTTGATGTACACACCAATAACAGATGACTCAAAATGCTGTCATCCCTTATATTTGTAGATGTAGATGTCATCACACACAAAATTAGTCTTAATTATATTAAAGCTATATGAAAACTAATTAATGAATGATTTAAATCAAAAGTGATATAACCCCTGCTCTACGAAACTACTTTTAATATGCTGGACCAATAGCACATGTCATTTGATTTAAATATGGGTGATGAAACCATCATTGTAAATAGATTTTATCTGTGTGTTGTTGACAGGAAGTCTAAGGATGACACGTGGGTGAGCAACAACATGTACTGGGAGCTGCGCAGAGAACCCGGCTTCAGCAAAATGGACTTTCCTGAGTTGTGGTAGCTCTGGATTTAACCATCAAACCTCTTCACATCACCTTATCATACAGAGGGAATGAATGAAAACTGAACTGAGACTAGCATCCAAGTGTCCTGACCTGGTTAACATAACTTGTACCATGTCATGGCAACCTAAACCCATATGAACTTCCTCTTTACAGATTTAGCAGAGTCTGCAGGACATCGATTGGTGGTGTTTCTGTTTAAGCTTAAGGGTAAATTTTCTTCCCATAGGCATCATGATTGGGATTTACCGAGTGTCTGTGCAGAGTGAATTCCCATTATTAATTTTTTTATTACATCTTAGCATTTACCAAAGTGCCTTTTATTGCAGCGCTAAACTCAGTCAACTGCTGTAGCAGTTATGCACTTTTATTAAGAGACTTTAAAGACCCTTGTTTGAATGATGTCATTATGATATACAGATTTTTCTGGTGAGAAAAGGATCAACATTGCAAGGGATGAGCTAGTCAGGTATTCCTGCACTGAGTCAGTATCATGGCTTCAAGGTTTTGTGATTGCTTTAAAATCCAGTGGCTGATAACAAGTCCACAAGAACAAGAAGCACTACAGCTTTTGTTCAGTATGTTGCCTTGTTATGATTGGTCATGAGTGTCATGGGATTATGGACCCAGTTTTTCATTGAGGGACAGCAGCAATAATACTCCTTGTTTATTAAGAATAATAAACTGTGCGGTGGACAAGTTCTGTGTGTGTTTGTAGTATGTGAAATGGATTATACTGTTATATGTTATGTTATGTTAGTGTGCATGTGTTTCTCACTGTGACAAAAAAGTATGATTATCATAAAGTGCCTATAATGTATGATGATTGTAAGACTATGTAACATTTGTGAAATACTGTATATATTGAAGTTATTGCAAAAGGAAAAAAAAAAACATAAAAACAACACCTTTCAAGGAAAAAATGGTTTATTCCAATTAAGAAAATCTCAATCCAAAATTTGAACCAGAGTTTAAACACAGGAAATTTTGAGTGTCTGATTGATCTTATAGATTTATTAATACGATATTGTAGATTTAATCTGTTGGGGTTTTTAACTTTTGATGTAATTTTTACTCTGATGCTATGACACATGAATTTCCCCTTTGTGGGATATAAAACGTTCTGTCTACTTTAATCCAAAAGGAAAAAAATGAATAAACTAAAGCAGCATTCAAAACAACAGCTTTAGAGAACAAAATGCTCTTAATTTCAATTTCAATTCAGTTTAATCCAAATTTAAATCGAAATATGAATTTTTGTTGTTGAATAACAAGTTCCCTTCAACAACTTGTTGAAGGGAACTTGTTATTACATGTAATCTTGTAATGTTAATACAAATTTGTATTAACAGTACAAGAGTTACTAAGCCAATTCAAAAACCCAGTGAATTTAGAGTGTCCAATTGACCTAAGGTGCATGTTTTTGGGACTGTGGGAGGAAACCGGAGCACCCGGAGTAAACCCACACTGGCATGGGGAGAATATGCAAACTCCACACAGAACAATTCCAGCTGGTGGGTAGATTTTTGCCAAAGTCTTTCTGTGAGGCGACAGTGCTAACCACTGCACCTCCATGCCAACCTAAAGTTGATGTTGCCTCCACCTACTGCCTCATCTTCTTCAAAATCTTTGCCAAAGGACCTTGATCTTTTCTTGGAACAAGCTTATCCCACAGAACAATGAACTCCTTCTGGGGGGCAAGTTCCTCAAGCATCTTCTGGCCATGTTGCCTGTTTAAAAACAGGTGCCTGATTTAGCAATGTGTAGTGTATAAACTTAATACTCAGACAGTTTCATTTAAACAGAAAACACCAACAACAAGATAATGCACTTGGTAACACACCTGACTTCCAGTGCAGCATCCACTGCCATCTTACTAACAGCGACTATGAAGCGCTCTGTAAAGGTCTTTCCTGCTTTCATGATGCGATCCTCTCCAACAATATCTGCTAGCTGGTGGAGGTGCTCCGCTGTGCTCCCCCTCACTGCAGCACAAGCGTGGCTGAGGAAAGACAAAGACGAGGAAAGTTAGACAAATCTTGCTTCTGTGTTTTGTTTACTTGTAAAACCACTTCTACATGTACTGTACTTTTTACTCAAGATGTTCCCCTCATACCTTAGTCCTGTGTTAAGTAGGGCACTTATAACTCTGCCAGGGCTGCAGCCGTGCACCAACACATCCAAGGCATGGTTAGTTTGTCGGTGAAAGAAGATGCTGGTTGTCTGTGCCAGCTTCAGCAGCAGGGCACTGCCTGTCCTCTCTGCCTCTGGGTCCATGGCCTTTCCCAGATCAACATGAAGCTCTGCTATGGTGTCGATTGCAGCACAGGCCACATTAGAGCGCAGATTGTTTACCTAAGTAGTAAATAACAACATCAGTTAATACTAGTGGATAGGAGTATATAAAAGTAGCTGCATATAAATGTCTATAATACCTCCTCTGTGACAACAATGCAAACCTCATGCAGTTTGGTTTGCAGGATCTCTGGATGGTGTCTTGCCAGGGCTCGGATAGATTTAAGTCCATCCACTTTCTTTTCCCTATTTTTACATGACAAAAAAAGATTGAACTGTGTCAATTATAGCACCAGGGACAGCAGACCACTGTGGCATTGCTGGTTAAATGGTTTGCAATATTTCTCTACTAGTGTCTGTGTCTCACCAGTCCTCCGATTGGAGTTGCTTGAAACAGAGGGACAGACTCTGTGAAGGATTGATCAAAGGTTTGAGGTCTTCTTTTTCCAGGGTTGTCATACATTTAGGTCCTTTTCTGTTGGATGGGGTAGCTTTTATTGGAGGTTTTGGAAAATTAGCCGTCTTTTTGGGAGCAGTCGGAAGTTGACGTAATTGACGTCTATTGGGCGGGGCAGCTGCTGTTGAAGGTTTAGGAACCATAGTTGTTTTTTTGGGAGCAGCCAGAGATGGTCGTGATTGACTACTGTTAGTTGGGGCAGCTGATGTTGGAGGTTTAGGAACCACAGTCGTTCTTTTAGGAGTAGCCGGATGTTGAGGTGATGGATGGTGGTTGAGCTGGAATTGCTCAAACCTTTTTACATAGTCGTCAACCTTGTCTTTACCTGACTGGACTGTGCTTACATCGGCGAACCTGCCTGTTCAAATTAACAACAACATACTGAACGTTACTCAGGATTCTTCCTATTTACTGTAATGAAATGTTTCCATGTTGTCTCCATATGTCAAGTAAAGGAATTCGTCAGTACTGAACTTACCTGCTCCACTCATTTTTATTGGGAGACAGGATTTTCTCCTTGTAGTGGTTTGAGTAGGTGTAGGGGTGAAGGGTGACGGAACTGGGCTCTTCAGATGTGAAATGGCCCTAAGTTCACTTGGAGTCTCTCTATCCACAGTGCTGAGGCTGTCCAAAGAGTTTGAATCTGGACTTGGGTTTCTGTCTGTTGCATAGAGTTTATCTGCTGCCTGACTTTCCTGGTGCAGCGTTCTCTCAAAATGTGTGTTTTGTTCATCCCACGTCTGCGTTTTCACTGATGTCCAACCCCAGTTATTATTTTTAATGTTTATAGGACATTCATTAAAATCAGACCTGATCCTCCCTTGTTGCACAGAGAATTCAGGGTGCTGTCTAGTCAAAGAAGATGAAGACTGACATGAGGGGAGGGTGTCCCTCTGGAGTCCCAGCCTCTTCAGAACCGCATTGCTGTGGGCTTTCTGTGAAGCACACAACGTCTCTGCTTGCTTAATCAGTTCAGCTGTCTTAGCCCTCTCAATGTCCTGGATTCTGGCCCGATTGATGGACAGTCTTTCCCTATAGATCTCAGGTGGCTGTGAGAAAATACAAACACGTTTTTTATGTGGCATACACACTAACCACTAGACTAGCAGTGTGCTCAAAATATGCTTTTATTTACTTTGCTTGCTTTTAGTTACCTCAGCACTTACACGGTTAAAGTAAATCTGTTGTGCATCGCTTCATAGTATATCTTATTTGAAATAAAAACATCATACATACATCATTGCCGTCATTGAAGCTCCTCTTTCTCTTCCACAATTGCAGGAAGGTGTTTGTAATCTTGTGCATATCCATGAGTATCAGAAAGATACAGATAAATTGTCACTGTAAAAACTTAACTGTGTAGTTTCTCTGAAGATCAGATCAGTGTTTGACTGGATCGGGATTCTATGTACTTAAAGAAGGTTCTATTGTCATAGTGATGTGATGTCACAGTAGAACCATGGAACATTCTGATGGTGTCACTTCCTCAGACGTGTAAACTGGAGCTTCTATTTGACTTTAAATCATGGTGGATGATTATTAAAACGACATCAGCTTTGAGGTTTGAGGGAAATAAACTTTCCCTAGTAGTAGTTACACAAATGCTGATTGTTTGTTTTTTTTTTTTACTTTCTTTTTCTAGTTTATGTGAAGAAATTCAATAAAATGAACCTAAAACAGTTTTCTGGCAAGTCTAAAACATTCCTCATGTCTGATTTGGAGGACAATTTTGAAACTGCTTTTAAAATGGTGCCTAAGAAGTAGTTAACTACCGAAAAAGTGGCAGAATAATAATAATGATGTAGTGGGACAGCTGTGTTGCCACTAATAAAAGCGACAAAGTAAAATGAAAAATAAGAATGTCTGCCACAACATGAGAACATACTTGTAAACAAATCCCTACATTTATTGAGCCTTAATCAACAATTAGCAATTAAATGCATACAACCTATCTTCAACCATGACAAATATTCAATATGTAAACCTGCCAGGAGTTCATTAAGGTAACAACATATATTGTCTTACATTTAGTATAACGTTGTCAAAACATTAGCAAAGTTGCATTTACCCTTTTAGTAACATGATATCAAATTATCTACACAAAGAGAAAAAAATTTGATTAATAGTAAAATGATTCTAATACAAGAGCTCACATTGATTAGAAACAGTATTAAAACAAAAGTTTTTCCTTTTTCATCCGTGTATAGCTGATATAGATGTGTGACGATACTTTATATGATTCACAATGTTGCAGAAATTACCATGCAATCCTGGAATTCTTTGCCCAAAACAGTTCTGCTTTTTATTTGTGTATGGGGTCTCTTGACATTATACAGTAGTATACGTGCAGTAGCTTCTGAAGTTATTCAAAAAAAATCTCTTTGTCCTTTTTGGTACTTTTATACTTACTCTCTGTGACTGTATAGCTCACCTAGGCCTAGAAATGTCCCGTGTGCTCTGGCCATGACTAAGGGTTGGCTGGTTGATTGAGACACCGATTCTGAACTTGAGCTAGAGGGCTTTCTTCTCATCTATGTGGTAGGAAACAAATCCTGTTTTTTGTAAGACATTTGAAATGATGTAAGACATCCTGACATTTTGTAAGAGCAGTCAGAATGAAATACTTTCCTGTTGTCCATGCCAGAGATGCTCAATCCTAACTGCACACTTTGCTGGAAAATTTACCAGGTGTCCTTTGATGTTAAAAAAAGGAATTATATGATTGCAGAAAATAGGAAAAATCTTGAGTAATACTTAGTATCTTGTTCTTAATCTGGAAAGTTAGAAAGGTAGTTAATTGATGCATGCTCCAGTCAGCTAAAATTAAAGTTGTTAAAGAAAGGCTGGCGGAATTCCAGATCTTCTACCATCCATCACATCAACCTGCTGCTCGCAAAAGGACAACTATGGTTCCAAAATTACAGCAGAAGAGTACCAAAATGTGGGACATCCTTGTGCCCTCTAAAGTCTGACAGTGGAGTGGTAGGGGAGCATCAATCTTTGGGTATTCCTTTAGTGACCCTTTCTCTTTGTTTCAAGCAACTTAACTCAGAAGACTGGTAAGACATTCACCACGGACTAGTAGAAAAAGAGATTGACAATAATAGAAATGATGGTGTGTCCTTTACATGAGCCCAAATAAGCAAATAAAACAATGTAATAAAAAAAGTTCAATTTAAATATTTGTCATTGCTCAATTATTTATTAGAAAGTTTTGAGATTAATTATAATAATATAAGATACAAAGGTAGGATATAAGATATTATCTCTTTATGTGCTTTAAATTATTATGTTTGGTGCAGGATACAGTGATATCAGAATCACTGACTGTTGTGAAACAGATTAAAATTTAAATGGATAAGACTTCATTATTGTTGTCCATATATAAAACATAGAATTCAGGCCAAAAGGTTACATGTGCATTCACATTTTCACTGATAATGAAGCCAGAGAGGTGTCAGATGAGACTTACCCGCTGTAATTTAACAGTATATTCAGTAGATGCACCATGAAGATACACTGGGGAAGGACAATGACAGTTAGACAAATCTTATTAAAACCACTTCTACATGTACTGTACTTATTACTGAAGATGTTCTCCTCATACCTCAGTCCTGTGTTAAGTAGGGCACTTAAAACTCTGCCAGGGCTGCAGCCGTGCACCAGCACATCCAAGGCACGGTTAGTTTGTCGGTGAATGAAGATGCTGGTTGTCTGTGCCAGCTTCAGCAGCAGGGCACTGCCCGTCCTCTCTGCCTCTGGGTCCATGGCCTTTCCCAGATCAACATGCAGCTCTGCTATGGTGTCGATTGCAGCACAGGTCACATTAGAGCGCAGATTGTTCACCTAAGTAGTAAATAACAACATCAGTTAATACTTGTGGGTAGGAGTATATAAAAGTAGATGCATATAAATGTCTATAATACCTCCTCTGTGACGACAATGCAAACCTCATGCAGTTTGTGGGTCAAAACATTTGTAATGAAAATCAGATATTGCTTTTGAATTGTCGTTCAACAGAAAAATTTCAAACAACAAAC
>OMLM01021238.1:0-16158 GCA_900302695.1 Helostoma temminkii | reverse complement strand
CCAACCGCCCAGCCCCCACCTACTCACCTTTCCTCCTCTCCTGCCAGCCCTCCTGCTTTGGCAGCCGTTAACCTGCTGGGACCAGCCCTTGATTTATTTGGAGAGGGCCCTGGAACGGAGGGGCCAGGATGAGTGGCATTTTAATGTGCTTTTGAGATGTTTGGTCACAAGCGCTATTGATCACAGTGCCGCAACGTGCGCGCACACACATATACACCCTTCCACAGTCCTCACTGTCCTGCACACCCTCACACTGCCCTCAGGGAGAGGTCCGGCTGTCAGGCAGGGAATGAGTTTCCATGTGGGCTTAGATTAATGAAATGAGCCCCCTGGTTGAGGGAGGGTGTAGGGGGTCAGACCATTAAGGAATCTCTGAGCTGGGTAAGATTGAGCCTGCCAGCTGACTGGACCCTGACTGACTGATGGACATGCAGGACTGAAGAGTGGGGGAGAGAGGGAGGGAGGAGGATGGATAGGATATTCAGCTGTGGGACACAATGACATGAAAAACAGAGAAAAGCGGGAGCAGAAATGCCTTTCTGAGACACCATCGTACAATACACTGTTAGCACCTACCCACTGCAGTGAGCCTTAACCATTGCCTCTCCACCACAAAAACAGCACACACTGAATAACAACTACCATTTTCTTGCTCTCACACACAGACTGGTGCCATTCATTCACATCAGGTCTTACTCTAAGTAGCATGGAGCTGGGGAAACATCCAGAGGTTGTAAAAATAGGAGCCAGGGATATTTCACAGCCCAGTGAACATGCCCAAAGAGTGTTTAGCTCTCTTCCACTCCAGCCCCGGACAGAGGGTTATTTGATGGCCAAAACAGTCAGCACGGCTTATCATAATTCCTACTGTGTGGATGCCTTTGTTCAAACCTACACAGGCACAGTACGCACACACAGTCACATACGTAAATGTACAAACTGCAGCTCTCCTTTTAAAGTTGCACACGTGCAGCTGACTTCGGAGAGCCAGGTGGCAGCTTGGGGCTCTCAGAGGTTTGATGAGTGAAATGGATTAAGCCCCTGTGATCGATGCCCTGAGCGCATACACAGATTATCAGATTATCAGATTACGATCTGTCCCCCTGCTGCAGAGGGGGAGCCAGAGAATACATTATACAGGGTGACGTGGCAGGATTCAATTAATCAAGCTACAGGTTGTCTTTTCCCCTTACAGTCAATTCCAGACCAGCAATTTTGTTTTGTTGCACTTAGTTCATGTCAGAACAACAGCATATTAGTCTAGAACAAGGTGTGCAGAGCCTGCAGTGATTTTCTTTTGCCCCAAGTACAAAGTTACCTGAATATGAATTACTGTGAAAATAAGCTGAATGTTCTGCTTTGTTTAATTCAAAGATAGAGATTGTATCCCTTTGTAACTATTTTCTAGAAGGAATGGCTGTTTTTATTATAATCGCTCAAGAGTTAATGAGTACATGCCTAATTAAGGTTGGTTAAGCAAAGTTTGATATTTCTCCCAGCAGAAGAATTTAAGAGGCTTTACTGTGCAATATATTCCTTTCAAACGCAGCTTGTAAACCACCACACTTTAACATTTAGGCATGAGTGCAAATGAGCATTAGCATTTATGGCCATGTGCAGCTAACAACTAATGGCTGGCCTCTTATCTCTCCTCTGCAGTGTGTATGGCTGCCCTGTGGCCAAGAAGAGAAAGAGTCTAGACAGACAAACCCTGGAAACATCCCCCAAGAGGAGCACGTACCTTGACGACATGGACAACTCCACAATGGAGGAGTGCTACGAGACAGACGGAACCGAGGAGATGGACGACAGAGAGGAAGAGGAGGAGGAAGGACTGGTAGAGGAGGAGGAGGAAGAGGGAGAGGTCGAGGAAGAGGAGGAGGTGGAGGGATACATGGACTACAACATAGAGCAAATGGAGCATGAGGACGGGGAGGTGGAGAGAGGGGACGGAGAGGGGGATGAGGAAGATGAAGAGGAAGACGAGGAAGTAGAAGTGGAGCAAGAGGAGGAGGGCGATGAGGAAAGAGTGGAGGAGGCAGAGGAGGAGGAGGAAGAAGCAGTAGAGGAGGTGGACTACGAAGAGGGAGAAGAGGAGGAATCAGAGCAGGGTCAAAGGCCAGGTGAGAACACTTCTTCTCAATATATATCACTAGAGAACATGGAAAAGATATTTCAAACGTACCACGTTGTGTAAAAACTATTTGGAAATGAAACATAATTTACCAGCTTTTTTGACAAAGGTGTGTTTTGTTACCTTCAGACAGAACCAAGCTTGCTAGTTCCACTGTTTCCAGTCCTTGTGATAAGCTGCTCCTGTTCATAGCTTCGTACCATTCAGTCATGACAGTAATATTAGTAATATATAATATTATATATTTTAATATTATATATTATATTATATAATATTCTCACCTATATGCTAAAAGTGAACATTCATTTTATTATTTTTATATTTTAGTCATTGCAAGTTTGTTTATGTTTATTTCACTGTCAAACTTACTTCCTTACTTGTATATGAGCACAGAATTCATGATGATTGTGGTAAAAGCTGATCCAACCACATTATCGCACAAACTGCCCTAATTAAACAGAAGGAAATGTAGATGTCATTAGAGCCCTTACCCTTAACACTGGGACTGTTGCCACTGTCTCTTCAGCCAGTCAACAGCCTGTCTTTCTATGTGTAGTAGCTGATTATGTGTTTTTGATATTAGTGGAACAGAAGAACAGTATTTTAAACTGTAGCATTTTGCTTAAAAACACAGACATGTAGACACAGAGCACTTTCCTCTGAAAAAACATTCAGGTGTGGCATCTCTCTCTTCTCCCCCTCTCTGCAAGAGCTCTCCTTGTGCTAATTAGCTGTAATTATGTACCAGGCCCAACCTTTCCCCCTACATTTACAGAGCCAGTATTGTACACAACCACAAGAGGTTTTCTGAGGGCACACACTGGATGGACAACTTGAGGAAAATGGGGCACATTTTTCTGAATTGGACTAAATTAATTTGAATCATGGACTGCACCTTTAAACTGATTTTAGGGCAGGATGTGGATGTTCACAGTGTGTTTTACATTGTAGTGACTTGAAATGTCTAGAGCCATACAATGTATTATTCCTACAGGGACTGGTTTATTTATTAATGGATTGACTGTACTGTCAATTTAATCCAAACATACTAAGAGCTGGAAGAGATGTGTTATTTGTGAACATTAACTTTTTTGTACTGTAATGTTTGGTTTAGTTATTTTCTGTCAAATGGCCATCATTTCTAATTTTCTTCTACTGAAATATATAAATCATTCTCTTTAAGAAATGCTGAAGTACTAAAGCTGTAGTCATTTTTTTTAACAAATATATCCTTTTTATATCAAAAGACGCTAAATTGCAAATCCCTGGATACATTTTAAATCTTAGGAATGTTAAAGCTAGTCACAGTCAAAGCATTATTTTGATTTCTCCATCACATACTATTACTACCACCCAGTTTGGGGACGGGGGTTGAGAAACCCCTGCCCCATATGTTATCGCCTCTTCCCTCCTGACGTGCCCAACACCAGATTTGGCAGGTTTCTCTCCAGCAGATTCTGCTTTGCACCCCCGCATCACGATTGGACCTGACAGTGCCTTCAAGTCCAATTAAGAGTGAAGCTCAGAGAGGAGTGTGTTAACCCTGTTTGGCGTGCAGCTCTACCCCCCAAAAGTGTTGATGTGGCATCTCAGCAGCCATGCTCTTATTTTTTTGCAGACATGTGAAAACATCTCTACAGACTGGTGTTCATTAGAGCCCACAGTCGAGGCCTTACCCTTAACACTGGGACTGTTGTCACTGTCTCTTCAACCAGTCAACAGCCTGTCTTTCCATGTGTAGTAGCTGATTACAATGTGTTTTTGATATGATGTTTACCTTAGTGGAACAGAAGAACAGTATTTTAATCTGCAGCATTTTCCTTAAAAACACAGACATTTTTTTCCATATGCATCTGTACTGTTCCCTAGTCACTCAAGGCAGCAGTACTTGATGGTTGCTGGGCAGATTGCAATCTATAAATGTAATAGAGGTGACATTCTGGAGTTTCTTTGTATTTCTCAATGCCATGCGCATCTCTGTAGCTAATCCAAAGCCAATTCAAGGCAGGGCAATCTCTCTGTTCCCTCCTTAATCTGTTTCGCTTCCATATCCCTTTTGTGTACCTTGATTGCTCTTCAAATTGCTTTCCTGTGCCATGTTTCATGCCATCCAAATTTAAACCCCCAGTGCAGAAGGTTGCTGTAAGAAGCCTTCCACTGTCAAAATATGTGCCTGGTCATTCGTGACTGTTCCCTGTTCCCGCTCTAAACCCCTCACCCCTCAAGCTCCAATATTGTGTTGCTCTCATTAAATTGGAGTGCGTGTGTGTTATTGTGTATATGTACAGTACAGTATGTGAGTGCACTGACGTTAGTGTGAGTGTTTGTCTATGTACAGTTGTACATATGTACAGTAGTTGTATAATTTGAATGAATGTGTTTTGGTGTACAATATACATATATACATTATATTAACACAGCTGTTTCAGGTAATCATAATAATATATACATCATTTATCTGTAATTTTGACCTGATGAATATGGCCAAGTTCAGCATGGATATTATAATTACTTAAAAATCCCTGAACCTGGCTGAAAAATAAGATTTCATCACTAACAATTACACTTTTGTTTCTCTTTTTTGTCTTGTGATTTTCTCATTCCCACCAGAAGGGAAACTCTTTTTTATTTTCTGTGTGTAGGCCTCTGGGTTCATTTTCTCTGCAGGAATGTAAGTAGCAAATGTGACGCCAATGTGAGCGATGTGCTCTTGGCGGCAGAGTGGAAATGTGAAAGGAGAGATTGGAAGTGCTCCAGGAGTGCTTGAAATTACTGACAGAAGAGGTTCAGTAACCTTTTGCAGGCTGTCAGAATCAATTAGACAGTGAAAGGAATTCTAAAGATACTGATGATTGAATGAAAAAAGAACCATACTAGCAAACGACAAATAGTTATCGAGTTGGATTCATTTTGTTTCAGATGGAACATCACATTATCTCTTAGGTTTTAGACTTTCATGTTAAGATTTTCTGTGTTTTGACTCAAACTGCTGAACAACGAATATAATGTCTCATTTACAGTATTCTTTAGTATTATTATTATTAATCATAATCCATGTGAATATTTTTTTCTCAAGACATCCAGGAATTATCGGGGCAAAAATAAGACTTGCCACAGTCAGAGACAGTGCCTGGTTCTGTAGATTTTCATTTAGCAGAGCATCTTTCTCTGGAACTTTCCCAATCTGCTATATTTAACTTCCTGTTCTGATTCCCAATTCAGAACACAAGCTGCTGTTAAGACTCTCAAAGTAAATTATTAGGGGAAGCAAAGAGTTCCTTATCCAATTTAGATGGACCAAGCCCAGAAATCTGATTTACCAGTAAAATAGAATGACGGAAATGAAATTACAAGACGTTTGTTCTTTCTTTCCAACAGAGGACGATCAGATGAGCAACGGTGAGGGGGGTGAGGGTGATGGTGGAGGCGGCGGTGGCAATGCCGTATCTGGCCTGGCGACTGAGAAGGACAACAACAACAACGACGAGTACGAAAACTATGATGAACTCGTTGCCAAGTCCCTTCTCAACCTGGGAAAGATTGCAGAAGATGCTGCCAACCGCGCAATGACGGAATCTGAGATGAACAGCAACTCCTCTCATGGTGCTGAGGAAGAAGAGGAAGAAGAGGAAGAGGAAGAGGAGGAGGAAGATGAGGAGGAAGAGGAAGAGGAGGAGGAAGAAGAGGAGGAGGAGGAGGAAGAGGAGGAAGAAGAAGAGGGGGAAGGAGATGAAACGCAGAGGGGTGATCTGAGTTTGGATGTTGACAGTGATGTGGTTCGGGAGACTGTGGACTCCCTCAAACTACTGGCACAAGGTCATGGTGCAGTTTTGTCTGACAATTTAGATGGACAGGAGTTTGAGGAAGGCGCAACCGGAAACAGGGATCAGACTGGCTGTACCCACAATGGTGAAAATGCACACAATGGTGGTAATGGACAAATTAAGACCACCAGTAATGGACAAATGGAAAACAGCGATGAGGAAGTGTGTTTAAGCAGTCTGGAGTGCCTACGAAACCAATGCTTTGACCTGGCTCGGAAACTGAGTGAAACAAAGTCTGCTGACAGAAATGGACCATCCCAGCAAAATCATTTCTCATGTGGGGATCCCAGTCAACAGCCCCAGCATCACGGCTATGGGGATTTCCACCATAGCCAAGACGGCAGACGGGTGCTTGATAGGAACTATTCAGACATGGACAATCTCATGAAGCTTGAGGAGCAGCTGAGCCCACGCTCCAAAACTTTTTCCAGTTGCGCGCAGGATGACAGATATCATAACAACCACCCAGACTTTGATGAGGACACTGCCTCAGTGACGTCAGACCGATCAGAAGAAGTGTTTGACATGACAAAGGGTAACCTGTCCCTATTGGAGAAGGCCATTGCACTAGAGTCAGAACGTGCCAAGGCAATGCGAGATAAAATGGCAGCTGAGGCTGCCAGGAGAGACGGGGTGAGGTATAACCATGAAGATCACGGCCCGCGGCATGGCTACAGTGTTGAGCGTAAAGCTCGACTTCCCGATGGTATGAAGAAGCCTTTCTACCATAAAGGTGAGTGTTTCTTTCAAACATGGACACGCTCAGATAAATGCTGAGCTTCCATTGGAAAACCTTATCTACACAAGTGTAGACATGTTTACCTCGTTTAACAAGCTCAGGTAAATTTTTTGTCTGCCAGCATTTGGCTCTGCATTCTATCTATCCTGTACCAGAGACTAGGCAGCCCACATGCATTCTGGGAACCTTGATATAACCCCAGGACAAGCTTTTTCAACCAATTTGGAAATTCACATCTCGGTAGCAGTGGTAGTGGCAGCAGCAGCTTATGTTGTTAAAATAGGCCAGCATGGAAACATCAGAGGGTAGGCTTGTCAGGCATAAGTAATGGCAATCTGCACGGCCTGTTAGGACCGCAAATCTCATCCTTGCAATGCTGCTTGGGGTAAAGCTGCCTATTTTTAAACCTGTGCAAGCATTTAGTAGAGGAAGCTACAAAACAGAGGCCTTCTCACTTTAGAAAGGATTCATTCGGTATGGAACAACTAATCTTTTTACATCCATTTATGATGCATGTGACACAACATATACCATGTATATGATTGCTAATCTTATATTATAAAGCCTGCAGTAACCCATCAGTGGTAACTGTGAACTGGATGTTCTGGATCTCTCATTATACACCTGCAGAGTAGAGCTGCCGTCACTGAAACATTGCATTGGCATTTCCAGTGATCTGATTGCAACTTCATGGTTTAACTCATAATTATTCTTCTCATCATATCCGTTACTGCAGCAATATTCAGACTTAGGTAAAATTATTGCCCTCCCATAAGTAAGATATCAGATGAGAGCAACAAATAAGAGCATGCTAATTCACAGCAGGGTGATATTACACCTTAAATGCCACACAAGTACGGGTATATATTATGGCTTAAATGCCATACAAATGTTAATTTCAAGAGCCTTCGATGGCCCCTGTGTTTGGCTAATGTTGGAATAATGAGAGGACACGGGACAGCTGCGTCATGATAACATCTGTCCTCGGGCAAGATAGTGGCAGACACTCGTTGACCGGGGTTCTTGTGTATGATTTATAAAACAGAGCATGGCACGGGAGGGGGGACAGGGGGCGTTCAGAGAAGAGGCCGGTGCCGTAAGAGAAACATGAGCTCGAGATGAAAATTGAACAGTATCAGAATGACCGATAACGAACGACAGGCCCACTGACGGCACATTAATTATCTAGAGATGGTATGGTAATGGGTGCCATTTGCTATGCAAAGCGCAGACCGTCCCCAGCCACAATCAATATCCCCTGCTTTCTAATATGCCTTCCACTTGGCTGCCTCCACTCTCTGCAGTGGAAATGTGGCAGGCAGACCTCACGAGCATCACGTATGTGTGCGTTCGTGCGTGTGGAAATGGAGAATTATTTCCAACATACTCTTCAAACACTAACAGTCAGTGTAATAATGTGCCCCCAAAGAAGCCATATTTCACATGCAAAGCGAGTTCTTTATCAACATGAAAATTCCCTGCCTTTATTACACTGGTGCCAGACAGAAGAGCCAGACATGACATAGCAATATTGTGCCAAACTCATATCCCCCCAACGTGACATAGATAGATGACAACCACAGAGGATAATGAGGTGCTTTTTCCTGATGAATGAGACATAGAATTTCATTTGGTGACTCACTTGTAAATATGTGAGTAGATGTGCACCATGCCACCTCTCAATTTTGTCCTTTCTGTACCACCCATCCCCTCCACAACCTCTGGGATTATTTTGTTTTGTCAGTAAGTGCCTTAGGTTAAACTACTAAGTTACACATGCATTTAAAACTTTAATTAGCGGTCTACTCACCTAATATGAGCCCCTGATTAAGGTTTTTGTCACTCAGATAGATTCTACAGTCTGATATATCTCACAGCTCCTTTAAATCTTCCATGAATAGATTTTACAGGCTATTATTGCATCATAAATGTTCCCCATTTTCTGTTAATGTGAACTGCATTTGAAAGGGTTATTCCATGATCACAGTAAGAATTCTTGACCTTGTTTGAGAGTCAGTGTTTTAGGGTTGCATTTGCACGAACAGTGCCAGTTGGCACAGCCTAGCATCTCTGCTTTTTGTTGGTAACTGAATCTGTGATCTGAGTTTGGAAGAAACAGGAGAACTAGGCTTTGGGTAGGGAAAGACAATCTCATTTAGGGTGTGTGTGTGTGTGTGTGTGTGTGTGTGTGTGTGTGTGTGTGTGTGTGTGTGTGTGTGTTGGTGAGTGTGTGTGTGCGCGCGCCCTCGCTCACACACGGAATTGCGTGTGTGTGCGTGTGCTTTCTGGGGCCTCATTGTCGAACTCAGTTCCACACATTGTGAACGCAGGAGTGGCTTTAATGGAGAGAAGTCTGATAAATTCTTTATTCAGTTTAAAGTAGAAGATGAAACACTTGTTGAAGGTTACTAACATGAGAGTTGTAATATTTCACAAATCTCATTACAGTAAACAAGCTGATCAAAAGATTTGTCAGGGAGGCAATTATTGCATATTTGTCCTTGTCAGTTTTCACTCAACATCTTCAGATAAATACACCAATAAATAATAGCACCTCCACTTCAAATTCAAACGTGTTCGCTTGCATTAGTCGAGGGTGTAGATTTGATTTCAGAAGTGTGAGAAAGACATGAAATCAGGTTCCTCAACACAATGAAAAATTACTGAAAAGCTCTAAAAACTGTGTTTGCAGCGTTTTTACATGTATGAAAAAACGCTTAATGTAGCAAAATAAGAAGAAGAACACTGACAATCACATTTAGTTTTTATAGTGTAAACCAGTGGTTCTCAGCCCTGGTCACCAAAGCACATTGTCCTGCTTGTTGATTACTTGGATCAGGTGTGTTCAGCCATAAAAAAGGGCTCTGCCATATCCTTTTGATATGGCTGAATGTATTTTTTTAATTGTTTTTTAATTATGCACAGGAAGATGCTGTCTTACAGTAGATTTCCTGTCGAGCTGCAGTTAAACCCATTAATGAGTGTTGGGCAGTCATCTGTATGTCTGAGAGGTGAAACCCAACAATCCACTAACTGTTAGTTAAAGTTAAAGCTGTGAGCTCACACTGTACAGCATAAACAATAACTGAAATCTAACCAAATGAGGGATGCAGCTGAGGACGTTCATTCAGTGAGGAATCACCTCTGTGTGCCTTTCTGCTCACAGATGCTTCACGTGCAGACAAGAAGGAAAGCAGGTGTCCAACGCCGGGCTGCGACGGCACGGGTCACGTGACCGGGCTGTACCCACACCATCGGAGCCTGTCCGGCTGTCCGCACAAAGACAGAGTGCCACCAGAAAGTAAGTCTATGAGTCACACACCAGCCAAACACACCACCCAACCAGTGGCCTTGATGTTCTTTGACGTTTAAGAATCGGCATGTTCCCTCTGATGGCTGCCGTGTCTGGCTCATTCTATGTGCTGTGTACTTGCTGTTGTGGTTGGACTGTGTTTGATGTGTCAGTGGGGTGTGCAGTGAGAGGTCAGGGGAGATGCAGCTGCGCTTCTCTCGTGACCTTTTGCATGTGGCTGTGGATTTGCTTGCTGATCGCCTGCCTAGTGTGCTGTGGTGATGAGGAGGGAACAGACACCTTGGTGTGTAAATAGTGATTGGTGGGGGGCTCCAGTGTCAATCAGTGATTTGCTTGACTGCCTGAGATTTTACTTCTCCACTAGAGTGTCTGACAGTGATTGAGAGAGATGATAGAGCATATAGCATATGGGCATGCTTCCTCACAGCACGGTGCATGTGACTGATAAAAGGTCAAATGTAATGCTTGTGTGTTTCACTAATTTATGTAGATTTTAATGTTGTGTCTTAACATTTCATCTATTAACAAACGTGTAAATGTTCAGAGACCTTGATAACACTGAGCCTGCTTCAGCCATCTATGCCATAAATCCCATTCTTTTTTTGTATTGCTTGCTCAATTACGTTCTGCTGAATAGTAAGGCAGTATCATATCTCTAAGCCACAGATCAAGTGAAGTGGCAATAAATATTAGCCTTGAATGAATAGTGAATTTTCCCTTTGGAGAACTCACCCCAGCTATTTAGTCTCATTCACCTTGTGCAAACTTCTACATAAAAAGCCCTTTAACATGTTTCATTAACCGCGGCATGAAAATGAAGTTATGATCTGCCATGACCCAGACTGTGATCAAAATAAAAGAGGGTTTTAAAAATGGCAAAGAAAATTTGTTACCATTAAGCGGTGCTTGTAAAGACCAGCGGTGTCACAGATGAGTCTTGTTCTGCAGAGTGCTGCTCACACAAAGGTCCCCAACCTGACATGTGCTTCTCTCCCAGAAAAGTGAAATGCCTCAGAGCAGTTGACCTTGACTGGGATCAGGAACCCTAAAATGGAATTTTGAGGCTTGAATTGATTGTCACCGGAGATTTTAGAGTATGATGTCCTCACTTGTGTTGACTTTTGGAGGAAATGATACCACTAATGCTCCACAGGATGCATTGAATCACAGAAAGTTCTTGATCTCCCGTCCTCTTTCCGTATTTTTTCCCTAATTATAAAATGATATTTGAGAGGGAAACACACATACGCTTGATGTTTGAAAAAGTGATGTACTTTTAGCTACACATTATCAGTAGGTGTCTGCATCATCAGCCACACATGAATGCATTGAAATAACTGGGCTGTGAGCTGTCATTTGAATGGAAAATCTGGTTTCTGTAATCGGGGTAGGGGATTAGAGAAAACTGATTTTCCAAGGTGGATTTTTTTCCCATAGAACGCTGATTATTGAACCATGTATACACACAAACAGGTTCCTAATCGGCTTTTTACAAGAACACTTGCGTTAAAAGGGCTGTAGACACAGACACTACTCTACTATCAGCTGAGAAGAGCGGCAGAATGAATGAAAAAAATCAATACACAAAGTGTGATGGTGCCTTGTTTTTAAATCAAGCCCATCTACACTAGACCAACTAAAACTGAAAGAAACACAAAATGCCCTGTAGACATCTATGTAAGTCATGTTTCTCCAAGTATTTCTTTATCTCAGTAAGTTTGCGCTGTGAAGTGGAGCACTGGTCGGCATTTCTCTCTCTTTCAGGGCTGTCAACTCCCCTGACACCGACACACACAAAAAAACACACACACATACACCACAAGAAGTGGTTTCCATTTTTCCCTATGCGAACCATGCTTCTAAAATAAGCCTAAGGTAGAGGAGAAATCTGATTACTCCTCTGCTGCATGTATATGTGGATTTCCAGTAACTAGGTTTCTTACCTTCATGTACACTTGTTCCTCGATTTCCTGAGAAACCTGGTTACCCTGAGTAACCGGATTACTTAGGTAATGCGACTAATGCAAGCGAGGTGCTCCACAGTCTCATGCAGACTGACTCCTATCTTCATCACTTTAAGCTGCAGATGACTACATGTCACACACATGACTGGCTGCAGGGCAGATTCAGCTGTGAGCAACTCTCTCCTTCTATTAACACATTTGCTGTCTTGAATGGACAATGTATTATTAATGCAGTGGCTCCGTTTAATTTAATCACACAGCGCAGCCAGACTTGTCCTTGGGAAATGTGAAAAATGACAATTAAATTAAATCTCAAATTCCTGCTCCTGTTTGCTCTTTGTAGCGCTTTTCTGTATAATATTAAAATATTCAATCGGTGACTCTTTGTTTTGTCTTCTAAAATGATTTACCTTTGTAACATACAAGGCACTTGGAGCTTCCTATTTGCTTGCTTGTATTATTCTACTGTAGTTGACCCCAGCAGTTCTATCTGTGTCCACAGAATCAGGCACAGCGCTTTAATTTCCTGCCTTTCTATCTTTCTCTTTGCAGACAGGAGGGGAGGGAGGGCTGAACTTACATATGCATAATGTATTCGCTGGTGGCGTGTTGAGGTGGTAGGCTGTGTGCATTTACCTGCACCGAACACCAATTAGTATGTAAGAGGAGAAGGATGATGAGGGGTTAAAGTTTAAGGGGGTGATAATGATGAAGCTGATGCCAATGGGGTTCATTCCCGCATGCCACTGGTGTCGAGACGACCCTTCCCTGCACCCTCCCGCCTGCGGTGCTCTGACGGCTCCTCTCGGACATCCATAGATCATTAATCTAATTGGCTGGTTGCCGAGGGGATCTGAGACAGTTATGGACTGTTTTAATGGTAAATGGTATTGAAGACTGCGCTCTCTACCCTAACAACGTGCACATGATAACAAAGCACGCTCTATCAAGGCGCTCTGTTCCATCTGTCTGCTTCTACCATTGATTTCAAGCCTTGTGTTTTACATGATTGCTAGCTGTTGGTTACTCCGCTCTCTGCATGCCTTAAAATTTCCCTCCATATCTGTCTCTTGCTGGCTTTGTCCTGTTACACTTAAATGACATCTTTTTATTCATGACTGTCCCTATTCTATGAATACTAATTTGAAAGGGCTGGATAAGTGGAAGCAATATGGTGGGAAACCTTGCCTGCCCTTTCAAACTAGTGTTCATTAAAATGAAGAAGAGGTCATTTCGGTTCACACAGGCTCATTTCTTAATGATGTTTATAATGCCAAGCTCCTCACACACTAATAGAGCTCATGCGTGATTGTAAGGGGCTCCTAACCTTCCCTGTCTTTCACTCCTATCTCCTGTCTGTATGAAGTTGTGGCTATGTATGAGAATGTTCTTAAGTGTCCTACGCCTGGCTGCACGGGACGCGGTCATGTCAATAGCAACAGAAACTCTCACAGAAGGTAAGTTACAGCCTGCCTATGTGAAACTGGCACTGTCTGTGTTGCACGCTCCATTATTTTCACTTTGGGACTCTTTTTTTTGGTTCATGTGTTGTTTAGGTTTTGTTTTTGTTTCATGTCAGGTGTTTCATTTTCTTTCCTGATGCATTCTTTTCTTATGTGTGGATCAGTACAATCTTTCTGATAATGCTGGGTACAGTGAAATAAAGTCTTTCAGCTGCTTAACTAACTCGTGGTTTAGCTGAGACTGATTAGAATGCAACAATTCACACCTTCCACAGCATAAATCATTTATCAGCTCATGGCAAAAAATGGCATCCATCAGGTGCAAGGTTTGGAGGGAGGAACTGAAATAGCAGGGCGCTCTTGCCAGTGCTGTCAGACAGAGTGAGGTGACAGTGAAAGAAGAGTGTCACCCACAGCAGATGCTCAGGGAGTCGGGCATAGCAGCAGCCATTAGCACCTTTCTGCCACTCAGCCAGGGTGACAGGAGAGGTGCAGGCCTGGGAGGACCAGAATGCCTGCATGCTGTGCTCAGTCACACACCTGCAGCGCGAAATAGACACGCACAGTAAATTTTCACTTTTACTATAAAGAGCTGATACAAACCTTCCATACACTTGCTTATACTCCCCAACCCGATGCAGACTCTTATCCCTGCGCACATTCATGCACATCTGATGACAGGTGCTCACCAACACAACTCTATACTGGCTTCAGGCCATTGTCAAAGGTAATTTTTTCACCACGGCTCAACACAGTACGGTTGACAGGTTGGATGGAGAATAATAGGGGTTAAGGATAACAACATGAACTTTTGTCACATTTGGTCAGTTAGTTGTCAGGAGGAAGTTTTACAGCCCTAAATTCTGTTGGAACATCCTGTATGTAAGTGTAGATCCCAAGTGTATGTGAGCATGTGTGTGTCACCATGTGTTTGATGGAAAGAAGACGTTTCCGAATGCACACAAAAATGCACATTTGTCCATATGGGAATATCTATTCTAAGAATCGTTTCAAGCCACTCAACCAGAAAGATACAATCTGTCGTCAATTGCGTTGTTATTTAAAGTGTGATGAAAATGAATGATTTTGCATTTTAAGCAGAGACTTTGTGAACTATAGTGAGGAATATTCAAACTGGTAGACACTGGTATTGATTGGCTGACAGACAGGCCAGCAGACTGGCTGACAAGTACTCTTAACAAGCTGAACACTTTTCAGCATGTGCATTCAGTGTAGCATTTGCACCCATCAAAATGTTCTACAGTGCCACTGAAGTCGCTTTGTCATCTCTCAGTCTGTCAGGGTGTCCCATCGCTGCAGCTGAGAAACTGGCCAAAGTCAAGGAGAAGCATCAAGGAGATGGCCCCAACTCCAACCAGGCCTCTGACCGAGTCTTAAGGTAGTATTCACTCAATCTAATCATAAATAATAAAACTGAAGACCACCTGTAAGGTAAAAATGGTGATAAATGACTGGAAGGGCAAACAAATGTGGATTTTGACTCAAACACGAACAACTGTTCAGTCATGTTGAAATGTTTTTTTTTCACGTGGAGTCTATAAAACTATTGAGTCTCCCCTTTTTGTTTTATGTTTATGTTCTCCTGTCCCCTGAGAATACTTTCCAGAGACTGCACCTTCATTTCTCTGCTCACTGTTGAAGGCAAATCGTTTTATTAGATTTTAACAAAATTGTCCTCATTTATCACAGTGAAGGCAGAGCTTTTTGAGTGAGAGTTTTTTTGATAGTCACGAAAATTCTATGATGAAAAGTCATAAGTGATTTATATTTATACCTAACTGAACATCAACAGCGTAATATCCTGCATTTCATTTCTTCCTGGTCTCAGATTAAGGCTATCAGATGATAAAAGCATATCAGAAGTATGCAACAGTAATAAAATAAATGCTCAAATTCAATTTTGCCTGTTTTTATTGACTATGCATAAATAACTCCTGCAATATTATGGTTTTTAAATATAAAGCAAAACATCCATGTTATGGCATATAGAAGGGATGCCCTGCACCAAGAGCTACTCCTCCACCCAGCAGCATCATCCTCCATATGCTAACCACAACAGTCTGCCCCCGTCCATGCATCCATCTGCCCATTTTTTTTACCAAACCCCAAGTTCCCTCTCCTTCCCCTGGGCAATGTTGAGTGCCTCGGTCCAACTTCCACCCCCTCGTCATTTATTTTCCAGGCCTATGTGCTTTGTCAAACAACTGGACTATCCACAGTATGGTTACAAGAACAATGTTTCCACCAGCACGCCCCGCTCCAACCTGGCCAAGGAGCTGGAGAAGTACTCCAAGACCAGCTTCGACTACAGCACCTTCGACGGCAGCAACAACCATCAAGTGTATGGGAAACGGGCCATCGTACCCAAAGTTCACGGACAAAGGGACACCTCTCCCAAAGGATATGATGGTACTAGTTAAACAAGATTCCATTTTACTACTAATGCTCACCCATGTTGCTGTTCAAGGTTTAGTACACTGAAGTGTAGGCTACATCTGTTGAGCTGTTTTTGAACTTTTTTAGGCTGGCAAAGCCATATCGTACATCATTGTCACTGTGCACTACGTTTTCTTTTCATTTTGCATTTCTTGAACTGTCCCACAGCCAAACGTTACTGCAAGAACTCCAGTTCGGCCAGCAGCACCACCAGCACCTACGCTCCCAGCAGTAGCAGCAGCAGCCTGAGCTGTGGAGGCGGAG
>OMLM01021235.1:17467-27986 GCA_900302695.1 Helostoma temminkii | reverse complement strand
CGCTAACGGGAGGGACCCGGAGCTGACGGCCATTACTTGATTCATTTGACTTTAGCCTTCCCTCCAGTATTATCCACCGATCCAGAGTCAGATGTGGGCGGGGCTGTGCGCGCTGTTTGATATGTTTGAGTCCGCACTCCTGATCTGAGATCAGCATCGTGAGCGCTGTTTGAGGGTAGGGGGTGTAGGCTGTTTGTAAACTTCATGAATATTTAGTTTACACTCGGCGAACATTTAACATTTACATTTAACGTTTACATTTAACATTAAACATTTATATTTACATTTAACATTTAGATTTAACATTTAACATTTACATTTAGATATAACATTTAACATTTACATTTAGACATTTAGCTAAATGTGAGAAAATGTGTTGTGTCATTTAGTTAAATGTGAGAAAACTAGTTATAAGTGCTCTTTTTACATTCGGCACCCCATAAGTATGTGAGCCTTTATTGTGTTGTTGCACCATTACCCTGTAAATAAGATCATCATCAATGTGAAGCTTTAAAAAGTTTTAAATTACAACCATCAGAAGCAGGAAATTGAAAAGAGATGTTATAGCAATGTTTATCATGTATGTACAAAATTTACTGTCAACAATAATTACAAAGGAGCAACTGTTCTGGACATCCCAGCCAGCGGAGCTTCTGCACCATCTGCAACAACCAATGTGTTCACACTCCACAAGCTCTACAGAGGAGCATCTGGTGATATTGATTAGTATTTGAGTATCTATTTGGAATAGACATTTTGATGGGAGGACACTAACAATGCCAAATAAGTTTTCCAGTGCTGCCAATATTTTGTCATTTTGCAAGACAAGGTGTGGTCATAATGCTGAATGGAGTTCTTCCTAATGAAAAGCAACCATACAACTGCCTTTTTGATCACATCCCATAATATGTATTACATTATAACTATGTGTGTGTTAAATGAGTAACACTACCGGTTTCTACAGATGGAAATGAAAGTGACAGCAGACACAAGAAAACAAGAGAAAAAGGTAAAGTACATTGTTCTCAGAGGTTATTGGAGACAGGGACCTGGAGACAATGATCCATCCATCCATTATCTAAACTACTTATTATGTTAAGGGTGTGCTGGACTAGAACCTAGCTGTAATTGTGAAGAAGGCAGTGTACACTCTCAAGGATGACATATACAGACATATTCAGACAGACAACCATTCACACTCACATTCAGACCTAAGAGACATTTAGAGTCACAGACTAATGTACCTGGAAACCACAGTACCTGGAGAAACCCCAAAACAGCATGAAGACAATGTGCAATGTCCACAGAGAAGTCCCCAGTCTGGATTTGAACCAGGGAACCTCCTGCTGTGCGGATACAGAGCTGAAATTTACCCACTGCTACACTACATGTTTATTTTCTATATTTTAAACCTCAGGGAAGCTAATTAGTTTAAACCTTTCCAGCATTTAATTAAATATATATTTAGATATTTGGTGTTGGAGTTTGTGTTTCTATAAACTGACACATCAGTCAGTTTTAAATGTCAGTTATTGCTTTATATAATTTACACACATCTTTTCTCAGTCTGTTTTAGATTTATGTTATCACTGACAATTTGTCCTAAATGTTATTAAGGTTAGTATGGCTAACCACGTTTCTAAAGAGGACAAGTTTGACCCCATAAATTAAAATTTCCAGTCATGTGTCCTATCCTCCAAGTACCCAGTAAACAGTTTATCTAGCAGCTGCAGGTTTAATGTTGAACAGAGTCATCTCCTGCACCATGTTTCTAATCCGTTTTCAAAATGCTGCAATGCTAAATGTGACCAAACGGTTCTCTCTTGCAGACCTTTAGCCTCAGAGTCCTGCAGGAAAACAAAGCAAATCATTGATTTGATTTTGCATAGACATCTTTTATGTTTGTGACTGGCAGGAAATTCACATCCTCTCATCTTCCTCCTCCTCTTTTCAGTGCTCCCTGTCCGCCTCTTCTTCTCATTCTCTTTATGACCCCCGCCTTTCCCTCTCACGACTCTTCCCACACATATATTTTCTCAATGTCACTCATGGCAATAAAGACATTACAGTCAGAGCTATGATAAATATGGAGTAACGAAAAATAATTTTCCTCTTTGATTAATATCATTGGAACTCAGTAATTGGACAATATAAACCAAAACTGAAAACACTGCAGTACACTGTTTTAGTTAGATTGCTCCCAGCACGGTGATGGAAAAGAAGCTGAAAAGAGCTAGAGGTTAATTCAACTACCGATGAACTTTTCACAAAGATCCCAGCTGGGCTTTAAAAGATATTTGAGAGAAGAATCCGTATATGCTCTGATGGAATACAAATTCATGATGCCCTTTCCATGTTATATACAATATGCTGTGGCATGAAGACTGGGACACAAGAGGCTAAAGGCCATTTTGTGAGGTCTCAGTCAGCTGCCTCTGTGGCACTCCTTATCCATGATGTGGTTGTAGAATATGGCACACAGAGGTCACTCTTCCATGGATAGACATTTTCCATTTTCATTCCATCCTGTGTGTGGTTTGGTATTTCTTTTTCAATCTGTAATATACTCTAAGTCCACTTCTTTAATAGCTTGTTGTCCTCTCCTGATTTAAGCCTATAAAAATATATATATTACCGACAGCCAAAAAGGTCAAAATATTTCTACTATTGTAGGAGAAAGGTACAGATGACACCACAATAATTCTGACACAGGTTAAAGAAACATTCATTCCTTAATGCTAAAACCTGATAAAACTATTTCACAGTGCTGTCAAGGCTCTTAGATGTATTTATAACTCTAGACTCTATACGTAGCAAAACACCAAACTCACATAGTTCCCATAATGACATCTACAGTAATATGGATTTCAAAAAAAAAGAAACAAGTCCAGCTTAGTAATATTTTACCAGCACGGGTCTGGCTTTACAATTTTATGATCATTTTCATTCCTAAAAACCCATAACTGGTAACAGCATGTCCGTGTTAGATCAGATCAACTAATCTTTACTAACAGGCTATGCAGCACAGGCCTTTTAACCTGTAAGCTAGTTAAAAAGCAAACAAAAAAACAAACTTTTGACTTTGACAATTATAGACTGATATCCAATCTGTCCTTCATATCTAAAATCCTTGAAAAAGTAGCTGCTAAAATATTATGTGACCACCTGCTCAGGAATAACCTGTATTAAGATTTCCAGTCAGGATTTAGAGTAGATCATAGTACAGAAACAGCTCTAACTAACAATCACTAACTAACGGTCACTAACAATCTTCTGTTAGCCTTTAGACAATGGTTTTCTCTTTATACAGATGGTAGATGGCCGCCCACCTTGAGCCTGGTTCTGCTGGAGGTTTATTCTTTTTTTTTTTTCCTCTCCTTAGTTGCCTAGTGCTTGCTCAAAGGGGATTTTTTTAGTTTTCTTTACTATTATTATTATTATTATTAATATCATTATTAAAAGGCCTTGAGATTACCTTTGTTATGATTTGGCACTATATAAATAAACTTGAATTCAATGTACCAAAGCAAAGCGTACTATGCTTTAGCTCTGGAGAGCCATTATGTGTGGGACAACATATTTACATGTACTGGTGTGCTCTGTGTATATCTGCAGCATTTCACTTTTTTCATATTAATTCTTTCTAAATTAAAAATAAAATAACTCCTTCATAGTGATAAAAGAGTGTAATCACTTCACCCAACCTTTTAGTAAGAAAAGCTGTTGGAACTGTTCTAAAGTAAATGTCGTTCGCCACCCTTTTGGTTTGGTGTTTTAATATTCTTCACTATGTGTGTACTGTAGCCTGTGTCTAAGGAAGAAACCAACAGCTGATGTCAATGACCTGCTGTAGTACTTTTGTTCACTTAAAATGTGGCTTATCTGATACAATGTCATACTATGTTCTGATACTGATACTATGTTCTTCTTTATGTTATTTAATATATCAAGATGTAAAGGTCACAAATGGTTCTGTAAGGTCTTAACCTTTATAATCTAATCTAATCTAATCTTAAAATGTGTTTTGCTGTTCACCGGTGCTACATAAATAAACTGCACTAGACTGAACATGCTTTAAACAAATCTTCATACAATGGAGACAAATAAACAAATTTAAGTCGTCTGTTGCTGCTTTATTGTGTCTTTGCTGGTTTGATATTCACCCCATAATCCCCAAACACTGACAAGTCTCCATCTGATTGGCTGTCTGTTTATTACCATCATCATCACCAGTCATGTGGAGCCCAGAAAGGTAGTGCAACACTATATATGAAATCTGGACTGGTCTCAAAGCATCGAACTCACTAAACTTCAATAACCAGAGTCCTCTTCCATATGTCTTTCCATCTCTTTATCTATTCCAATGATATGTGAACGTTTGATTGAGAAGAGGTACAGACAGGACAGTGAGTACAGAAATAGACTGGACTTTTTAAATTGACATTGTTGTTCTGAGGCTGTTGTTTGAGTAATAATTTACATACAGTGCTGAGAAAAAGTATTTGCCAGTAGTTTTTTTGTTGTTGTTGTTGTTTGATATTTGTCACACTTAATTTCTTTAGATTATCAAATCATTTTTAAATCATCATTTAAAAACTGCATTTTGTATTTACTCCATTTATCTTTGTGTAATATTCAAAATTGTTTGATTATCATGAAGGTGACAAATACTTTTTCTCAGCACTGTATGTTTGACAACAAATTGAAATAGTGTTTAAACAAAGTAATTCCTCTCACATCAGCATCCCCACTCTCCTCCCTTTGTTGTCTACTGTCTTAACTCAGAGAGTCAATGTGAACAGATTCCATAATCAGTTCAGTCAGAGCATGTGTACAATGGGTGTGAAGGTGTATAGCTCTGTCAGCTATATGATTCAAGCTGTACATCTCCCTAGGTCATTGTTGACACTCAGACAAGGTCAAGCTATCACGTCCTGATGGAAACTATCAGTCTCTCCGTTCCCAGGCAGAAAAAAAACACAGTTTATCAATTCACTCACTCTTTGATGTGTTATCCACAGGTCCGTAAAAAATTTAGTAATACATGTCTATTCCCTGCATCTTTGATAGTTTTAAAGAAATACAAATAAGACAGTTCATGACAGTTTGTGTATTAACTGTCACTGTGTATAATGCAGATTGTTCAATCAAATACTTAATGGGAAAATGTGAACATGCTGTATTTTTTGTAATATCATTTATATTATTAATTATTATTAAAAACTGAATTAATTAATCAGGGGTTGAGGTTTAACAATGTTCTACTGTATGCACAGTATGTATAAATGAATGCTTATTAGTGACAACTGAAATGACCTGCAGGCAGCAGTATTTGTTAGTTTAACCACTAAAGACACCACTGGCAGGGTGAGATGAACAAAACATATGAGAGCCTAGTACAGAGGATCAGATTTTATTTGGCTTTATTTTAGCTGATACCGACCTTGGCTCATTCATTCGTGGCTGTGCCATACATTGATGTTTGACAGCTAAACTAAATTATGTCAGAAAGCCACACTGCTGCATTGGGTGACATGTTCTCTCCATAAAAACTCCTCAAGAATATTTGTCATCTTAAGATTGTGGACTTTGTCTCTGTAGGACTCTGTTTTGACCGTAACAACAATAACAATGTAGTTCTCCCCCTTACATGGCTACATTTTATGCAAATTAAACAGAAATCACATTATGCAAGGAACTAGGTGAAAAATTATGTCACCGATATTATAGACATTACCTGTGTATACCCCTAGATATAGAGTAAAGGTTTGGTGTATATGTAGTTATTACAATTAACTGTAATGGGTCTTGGGAATCTGTTTTGTCAGCATGTGTGTGTAAAGGCTGTGATAAGTGTGTTAACATACCTGCTACCACCGTCTGTGGGCTTATAGAGCTTCTAATCACCTCTGATAATGGGGACAGCCTGTGACTTTGCCTGGGGCAGGGATTCTACAGTATGAGAATCTACAGAAGTGTATGTTAGGAAGCCATGGGAAGAAAATATTATATGCGTATATATGTCCATGGTGTTTTTAGGCAGGGGGCAGAATTGTATGTGTCAGTCTGTGTTATCCCAGACACTGTTCCACTATGGATCTTTGCTGACAAAAATTCAGCAACATTTGCTGCAGGTTTTTAAATATTCAGTAAGACCAAAGTCAAACAGTTTATCTATTTTCTAAATTCATCTCCTCACATATGGCTCAAAAATCTCATGCTGAGCAGAAGAAAGCCCTCTCTGCTGGGAGCATCGATTTGCAATCTACACTATACCTTATTCCAGCTATGACGGCAGCATGTTGAAAGTTTTTACTCTCCAGTTTACCTCAGTGTCCCTGTGGAGTATGTGCTGAACACAACAAAGTCCTCTGTTTCCCCAAAGCCTGAGATCTCCCTGTGCTCTGTCTGTTTGCCTCTTTGATTTCTAACATTTCACAAGTGTGTGCTTTGTGTATGCGCTGCTGCTCCACCTGTTCTGATAGCACCATTAAAAGTCTAGGACTGACAGACAGGTTTGAGTGAGAACCCCCAGAGATTCTGGGTGTGTATAAAAAATAAACAGCTATATATTTTTAGTAGTGTTGCTTATTAAGTTATCAGAAGAGTCATTTAATGTGCAAGATGAGCAGCTGGTATAGGCGGTTGGAAGACACCATGGACAGCTACAGTCCCTACTCACACAATCACATGGATGTGCTCAGGGTTTATTTGGATTAGAAATACAATATCACATTATAAAATAAGCATTGCTTCCTAATTTGATCATCAATCACATATTCTAATAATGTGTAATATAATACAACCTGAGACAATTTTTTTTGTTTTCAACCTTGTCTCCTGGAAATTATATTAAAAGATTAGTAAAAGCTGATTTCAAATGGATGAAGCACTGCTGTTACAAACTGCTCCAGGTATGGTGATGACTAGGATTAGGACAAAAATCTAAGGGTAAGAAAAAGATGTGGTCAATAGGCAATTAGTTTAAAGTCACATCAATCTAGATCATTGTATTTCACTAACCTTAACCAAGTGCTGCCAGTACTTAATCACAGTCATTAGCAGAGTGGAGTAGTAATTCTAATAATAAGTGAAGGTAGTAATAGCAGTACATGTAGTTGAGTGCACCTTTGAAAAGAGAAATAAAATTATAAAAAAACAGTATAGGCCAAGATTTTGTTTCTGTGGGGAAGCTGGACATAATAAAAACATATTGTAAGGCAAATGAAAAGCTGCATTCATTCAATGATGTCACAGTAAATTTAAGGTTAGGGTAAAGGGTTTAAAACTTAGCCACCAGTTTCCATGTGACATTACATCTGCCATTGGTGACAAATACTACTAGGAACATTAATGGAACACTCCTACAGAATGAACTGCTGCTACTACTACAGGGTTTATTATGAGGAGAACAGGAAGAGAGGTAGTCAGTTCCAACACACTACACAATTCTGTACAAAGTCATTCTAGCACCTTGCTGGCACAGAGCCACTCCCATAATGTTGGGGAGTATGTGTGTGTGTGTGTGTGTGTCCTTGTGTGAGTGTGTGTATTTTATACCTCTTATTAGGTACAAGTGTCTGTAACTACTCTGCCATTTAACCAGACCTTTGCATGTTGGTGCTTTGCACTGTGTTGCATCAGGCCTCTTACACTCATACACAATAACACACACAAGTAGACATAATGCATTCCCTAATTCAAAGCCTAACTCTGACTTGTCTTCACAAGACCAAAATGTCCTGACAAGATTAGTAATTGAACAAGAATATGCACGCACACACGCACACACACACACACACACACACACACACACACACACTGCCTACATATGCCCTGCACACAAGTCTCACTACTCACAACACAACCCTGATGACTTCTTGTCTAGGTGTTTTATCACTTTTTGTCTTAACCTGTTCCTGATTGATTGGCTCTGTCGCTCAGGTGCTCTGTGTGCCTGTCTCTCTTTATCTGCCTCATGCTGCACCTATTGCCCACTTTTTTGTTAAGTTACTTTTTTTCCATTACAAATTACAAATCGTTACAAATTATTTTAAGTTGTGTTATTTTCTAAACTATATTTCATCACTTTAGTTCATTACAGGTGTCAGTTCTCTAAAGGTCTTTTCCAGTTAAATGCTCTGCTATGACAGAGCCCCTAAGAGACCACCGCAACAAACCCAGCTCTTCCTTAAACTCATGTCACCAGAAGCACAAATGAACTGTGCTAGTTAATGTATGTATAATGTATGGCATACTCTGATGGACACTTGCTCTGTGAGCATTATCCTATATGATAGCTGCTGCAAAATAATACAGCTTCATCTTCCATTCACAGAGACAATATCTGTATATACATACATATACACACACATACACACACACACACACACTGGAGTAAATTCCATTAGTGTGATTTACAGTTGATCTTTAGCAGTACAGAACTTGAGGGAAGCCTTTTACTTTCGCATTTGGAGAAGCAAGCTGTTCTGTTCTGTCTGTGATACAAAGATGGATGGTGTGGTAGGACAGGAACACCAAAGACCATCTTCAAAATACGCAGCAAGAAACAATCAGTGACAGCGACACACGCAAAACAAAACAAATCAGAACCTAGAGAGACAAAGATACAGAATGAGAGAGACAGACAGAAAGAATGAATGAACTGTGAACAGAACCGGCTCTTCAGGTCACCTTGGAGAGTTATTTGGCCCTGTTTTCCTGAAACCAGTTGTAGTCCAAGTTCAAATTCTCTAGGCATAGGCATTATGGGTGTGTCCAATGGTCTATTTGCAGTTTCCATGAACACCAGGGTTAGAGCTACAGAATGCAGCCAGGCGCAACCAGGCACAATGTGGAGGTCAGGCAGATTATTTTATTAATGGGAGGAATGTTTTATGAGTAGGTGGTGAGAGTCAATAATAATGAACAATATCATATCCTCCCATCCTCCTAAAAGCAGCAAGTAACAGAGAAAAAGACTTTGGTCTCGTAGAGGAGATGTTTATCTCTATGTACCAGCTCCAAGTTCAGGTTCAGGAAGCAGACATCCTACTACTTTTAAAAGTAGGCTTGAAACTTTCCTTTTTGATAAAGCCTATAGTCAGAGCTTACAGTGACTTTGAGCATCTCTTAGGTATGCTGCTACAGACTTAAATACCACCATTGCTTGCCATTAGCTTTGTGTCCTCTTTCTCCTATAGTTGTTCTTCTTCCACTCTGTCTCCCTCTCTGTGTACCTTTCTGACCGATTTGATTACTTCCAGGGTGCCGCTGGCCCTACTCACCCTCCCAGTGTTTTTGTTGGCTGTTGCTGTTCTTTTTTTTATCTCTTCTCCACGGAGGGCAAACAGTCAAGGCAGATGTCCACCCTGAGTCATGTTCCTTCGAAGGTAAATGTGTTTTTCCTCTCTACTGTCACCTAGTGCAAGTCTGATTTATTGGGTTTTCTATTTTCTACATATTCTATCATTATGACTTTTGTTGTGCTTTGGCACTGTATAACTGAATTGCATTGAATCTCCTTTCAAAGAAAAGATGTATGAGGAAGACAACTTAAGTATACCAACCCACTACCCGAGTCAGGATATTTTCCACAGAGCAGCACCAAAACAGAATGTTCCTCTGCATCAGTTCTGACAGTGAGAGCCATGTCAGAACTGTCATGTCAGAACTGCTCTAATTTTGTTAATTAAAATATGATTTAACTTGAACAATTCAATATTTGTTACTATCCTGATAGTTAATTTAGTCCTCGTATGGTTTTAAGGTTAGTCCTAGAATCAGGGGGCTGTGGTCCTATACCACATATAAGATCATAGATCATGGCGTCATTTATTAAAGCTTGTACAATGGCACGCACTTGAAGAGCTAGTTTCTGACACACTACAAGAAGACTACTGTGCAGCTGTAGTATTACAGTGCAGCTGTAGGAGAGATGCAAAGATGCAACCAAAATGCTCTCTGCTAATCACAGATGAGTTTTTTTAATGAGAAAAAAAAACTGAAAAGTGTTGCAGGAAAATGCACTGTGATTCTCTGTGTATGACGGCTGGAGAGGCCTACTATAATCATTTGGCATGGTGGCCTGAAATTGTTTTTTTGAAGCAGCATCAGTGTGGCTGTTAGTTCACTTCAACTGCACCAAACACATTTATTGTACAATCAAAAACTGCATACTTAAACACAAGCTACTACTATTAAGTTTATTTGACCAGATTTAGCCATAATTGTTAGAATCAATTAATGTAAACACAACTAATACACTAATCAATCTGTATTACATCCATTATACTGAAGTCCAAAGTTATATCTGAGATTGTCCATAGTGACTACAAATGCACTTTCATTATACACATGTCTGAGTGTGAGAATGTGTGTACAAATGTGTGGAAATACAATTAATGTTAAAAGAGCAAACCTCCTGGGGTACATATCTGAGACCCCTCTAATTTCCCTTTGACATACACACACACACACACACACACACACACACACACCTGCATAAGCATCCCACCCC
>OMLM01021235.1:4690-17447 GCA_900302695.1 Helostoma temminkii | reverse complement strand
ACTGGCCACTTTCTCATCTCCCAATTCAAAGAGAAAGTGCACACACACACACACACACACACACACACACACACCTGCATAAGCATCCCACCCCACCCCTAACACTACCTCACCACAGACCTCAAATTAATAGGGTTTGGTTCATTTAAGTGTTTTGACCTAAGGCTATGTTCAATACATACCGTACAGGTTTCATTCTCACTAATGAAGGAAAGGTTATTCATTTCAAGGTGAGTCACATAATAAAAAAATATTAAAAAACATACTCTGTGTTGAAAAATAAATGACTCAGGGAGCTCTTAAATTGTCAAGGCCAGCGGCATTCGTGCAGGATTTCTTTTACTGCTACTGCTTTGCCAGAAAAACACCTTCCAGGAAAAAGTTTAATTTTAACGAAACATTATTGCTGGAACTACTTTCTGAAAAAAAGAGACACAAGTAAACACTTTAATTGTTCTAAACAGAAGAAAAGAATGGAAAATGTTAAAAGGCCAAGCCAAAAAAATGGGAGGAAATTGCAGACTTTGTCATTATTAGACACTTTATTAAAAACCAGAATGGAGAAGACTGTCGTCTAATGTCCAGTTAAAAGTCATTGTTAAGAGGATTTTCTTTCTTGTACATATGAGAAGGATAGGGACATATTTCCCATTCAAATGGGTCAAATCTGTTGATTTACCTTAGGTGGTCAAAATAGCCAGACTAGCCATGGAGAGTTTCTCTGAAAACCTGAATATATCCTTCTGTTTGTATGCAACATGGTACAGCCCACTTTTACTGCATTTATACAATTACAGCACAATTAATTTGACTACAACAATAGTAAGATACATGTAGCACCACTGCAGCAGAGCACCACTGGTCACTCCATTCGAGTGAATGAAACTTTAGTTGTAGAAGAACAAATAGTACTTACTTTAGGATGTCAGGGAAGTGGGCGCAAATTCTGAATGTGTCTTCAGTTAAATGTCACACTGTGAAAAAACAGAAAGACATATTTAAGATACTTTGAACACACACACACACACACACACACACACACAGTACTGAGCATAGTGTATGCTTAGCATTTCTATTGTCTCCTACATCTGTGAAGTTCTGTCTGACTGTGCTCATGTGCATGTCTGTGTACATAGGAATGTTCTGTCATCATAAACTCTGTGGCAGACAGACTTTTTGTTTTAATTCTTTCATAATTACTCAGTACATCTATCTCCTTGGTTCACACACGACTGACTGGATGTATTTCTGTGTTTCCTCCATTTCTTCTTTTTAAAAAAAAATAATTGGTAGACAGTAGAACTGATTTAGTTTTTGATTAACATTAATTGTCCGCATGATAAATTCTCTCCTTTAAGAAGGGTTAAAGGAAGGATTTTAGGATGCGGACAGTCAATTAAATGATTTCTATAACTCTCAATGAGACTTTTGCACCTGTCCACAGGTATTATGGTCCACTCCTTGTGAGCAAACTGCTCCAGTGTCTCAGGTTTGAAGGGTGACTTCTCCAGACTGCTTGTTCAATAGGATTTAGATCAGGGCTCATAAAAGACCACTTCAGAATAGTCCATTGTTTTGTTCTTGGGTGTTTTTAGCTGTGTTTTGGGTCATTGTCCTGTTGAAGGACCTATGCCCTATGTCCTATGAGACTAAGCTTCCTGACACTGGTCAGCACATTTCACTCCAGAATGCCTTGATAATATCATTGTAGATATTTCATTGTACCCTGCACAGATTCAAGGCACCCTGTGCCAGATGAAACAAAGCAGCCCCAGAACATAACAGATCCCCCTCCATACTTCACAGTAGGTACAGTGTTCTTTTCTTTGTATGCTTAATTTCTGCATCTGTAAACATACAGCTGATGTGACTTGCTAATAAGTCCCAGTTTTGTCTCATCTGTCCAAAGCACATTCTCTCAGAAGCTTTGTGTCTTGTTAATATATATTTTGGCAAATTCCAGTCCTCCCCCTCCTCAAAATAAGTTATAATTTCTCAGTTTTGAAGTTAGAAATGTAGCATGCAGTATGATTCTCTACCAGTTAACAGTTCAGTTCTGCTCACCTATTAGACACAGACCTAAGACAGGGTGAGATCTTGATTACCAGAAACACTGTGGAGACCTTTAGTTTGCTGAATAAATTGAATACATCAGCTAATACATCTTTTTGAGTCACCTTGGGTTTCAGTAAAATGTTTTTGGATCCATTATAAATTAGATAAATGAACAAACAAAAAGTATTATAAACACATACAGTGTTTGTACAAACAGTACACTTATCAGCAGACCTGAACCACTGGTAATTCCTCATATGTTAATGTTTGTGTACAGATGTAAAGGCTGTTCCACTAGAAACTGGAGTCTAAAGCAGGACAGATCAGCCAGCAGCACAGACAGATGGTGTTTCATGGCAAAACAGCTTCCATTAAACAGATACAGACAGCTACACCAATGGCTGGCAGCCGCTTGCTCCCTACCCAGCTCCCTCTTCAACCTGAGCAATTAAAATATTTTTTTTCTCACCACTAGGGGTGAGGAAAATACTGGAGATTCAACTTTCTCTGAAACATCATGCCAGAATGTTTCCATGAAAGCTGTGGACCATAGAGGAAGCAAAAAGAAAAAAACTAAAAAGTGTAGGAAAAGCCCATAAGATGCTGCAGAGACTGTGGGACTGTCCTCATTTCAACTCTTACCAATGCTGCCTTCCAGAGTGGGTACTGTACTGTATGACTGTATGTCTTTTACATTGAGAGAGGTCAGAATCAGAAACAACAAACATGCAGATGCTCAAGCAGACCCTGCCACAAACACAAGCACCATCACATGGAATAAATTAACTCTCATTTGCTTTTGGCTATGAGCATACATGACCATATGTTTATATTCCATACATCTACAGTAGGTCCCAGTGAAACAGTGACAGACTGTGCTTTGTCTTTTACAGGGAGAAGCTCAGCAAACAGACTGATGCTACGGCTGAGTCATGTTAAAATCTCCTGGGCTGCAAGGATGGGCAGATGTTAGCATTTTGTGTTGGTGGTGGTGGAGTCCATTATTCAGGTTTTTTCTCTTTTCCATCTCTTACCTTTCTACATTTATGCCCACCATTTTATCTAGTGGTTGTTTTAAATCTGACTGATCTGATTTCATTTGATCCAAAATGCAAGGCAGCAACTGCTAAAATTTGAACACAAGTTTTTATATAATATCAAACTGACTGTGCTTAGCAAGTCTGATGATGTTATACACATACCTCTACAGTAGAAATCCAGAATTAAATCATTTTCATACAGTTTGTGAGCTCATGAGAAACTATAGCACATGTGATTGTTGATGGTGACATCTTTACAAATACTCTAAAACTGGTTTCCTTGTTGTGTCTTGACTTTCATGAAGGTGTAGAAAGCTACTTCTTTTGCAATCACTCCTGGGCCAAAGACATCAAGCAGCTGTGCTGCACCCTGGTTTCATACCGGAAGCCCCTCCTACGGAGACAATCTCTATCAGTTAATAGATTCCCAACCAAGGCATCTTAATCTTTAGTGTAAATATATATAAATAAAATAAAAATATTGATTATTCTACTAGTCGTAGAAATATTAAGAAGAGATGTAAATTAAAGTGTTTCCCTGAAAACCTGAATACACCCTTCTGTTTGTATGCAACATGGTACAGTCCAATCAGCTCCTACTCTTTAATACCTTAGAGTTTCCCACTTCCTGTTTGGCAGTCTGGACCTGTAACCTTGTGGTGAATTGGAACGGAGCGCATACAGACTCTTGGTAACAAATATTATCAGTTCAATAATTCAGATTGATTTGAGACATTGTGTGGTTAATTATTTAATGTTAAATTATGTAAATGATGTCAGTATGCATAGTGAAATGACTGTTAGCTATGCTAACTTGTTACAGCCCATGTGATCTACTGCACCAACATGCAAATAAAGCCTAGACACAGAGCCTAATACAACACTATGTATGGAAACACAGAGCCAGACTCACAGAGCTCTGTCTTACCGTGTCTTCTTAGTTCATTCATCAGCAGCTACTAATCACCAGGTCAAAATATCTTATAAGGAGAGATCCACACAGCTGCTAGTGTTGCACATTGCAACACTGCTAGTGTTGCTGAGTGGTGCACTAATGCAGACTCCTTTCAAAATTTACACCCTCCTCTTTTATGTCTAAATGGCAAAATTTAACACAGAAACTTACTGTTAGTCTCTCACAGCACTTGGTTAAAGTAAAAAATTACTTAGCACTGACACAACATTTAAGTGACCTTGCAGACAGTGCATTTCTAGAACCTCAACCAGTCTTTCAGCTAAACAACACACAGGAGTTGAGCTGAAGTCTGTCAGTCCTGCAACATCCTGTATGCACACCACCCACCCAACCAACATCATATAATTACATTCACTACAAAAAAAACAATTGTGTTTTCAAGTTAGATGCAGGGGAGTTGTGGGGTGGTTGTGGGTCAGGTGGTGTAGTTATTGTCTACCAATTGTGGGATTGGTGGTTCAATTCCCAGCTCCTCCTGTCATATGTCAAAGTGTGTGTGAAATTATGAAGTTTGAATGTGAATGTTTGTCAAGGTGGATCTGGTTCACTGTCTTTGTGACAGTAAGATGAGAATATTTACACGAACTGACCCTACTATTAGTAATGTTATCTGTGACAGTCAGTTTAAGCACATGCAGTGAAAGTGCAAATACAAATCAACTCGTGATTGGGCCTTAAACTCCTTACAACACTGAAAAGAGAGAGCGTCAACAAAGAAAGACACACTGTGGAATACAGGGTGTCTTGTGGCAGCCTCCGCATCTCTCGACCACAGTCACAGAATGATTTATTGAAATATTAGCCTGACTAAATTAACAAACAGGCCTGGTCCTGTTCCCAGTCTGTGCATGCCTGTGAATAACAAACACACTGAGGGAATCCTTGCAGGCCACCACCCTGACACAACTCTTATGGATATTAATATTTTCTTTCCCTGTCTTTGGTTATTTATCTCCCAGCGTTCCAACCCACTCTCCTCGTGGTATTGAGACAATCCATCCTGTCAGATTTACCCTGTTAAACAGTGCTGGGGGGGAAGGTGTCTGTCAGTGTGTGTGTGTGTCTCGGCAGTATGGGAGTGTTTTGAGAAGGTAATGAGAGTGTTGTGAGAATGTTATTAGGGACTGTGAGAGGCCCGGTGAGGCGTTTCAGCAGTGCTGCACTTTGAAAACCACTTTGACAGAAACCACTTGTGACCTGGAAGTAAAAGCAATCTTTCATCCATCATCCATCGGCCACTTTCCTTCCTTTTAATGCTCAGTCTTTATCTCTGTCTGGTTATGAACATCATGGTCATATAAAACATATAAAAATTTAGTAATGTTTTTTTTTTTAATTGAGATTTTAGAATGAAGAAGCCAATTAAAGAAAAACAAACCATTCAGTTTTCACTACCTTTTCTACACTGGTTATCTTTTACTGGTTAAGTTTTTTTTAATCTATCTATAAATAATTAAATAACATTACATGAACTAATTTGATAAAGCCACTCATGACACTTCCCCTGTTCCTCACAAAATAATCATGTGCATAGAATCAGCTCTTGTAATTGCTAACAGTTAAAACTCAACTGGAAAACTTCCAGAGAGGGAAAGAGACAGAAAAAGACTTCTAATGGGCTCCTTGAAATTGAAAAGAATTTGCCCCTGGATGAGGGAATCCAATTCCCTCCTATCCAATGGTATTGGCATTGAGTATGGTAAATTAGGATGGATTGTTTGTCTGTTATCCTCCTGTGGTGTGACTCCACCACTGAAATGTAAAGTGACAGACACCAGTATAAGAGGACAAGCAAAGGTTATTGGAGCCGAGGGAAGAATGAATAAGAGTGGAATGTGACAACTATTAAGAATAAAGAGAGCTGAATATACAAGCAAACACAGTAACACTCCATTGTAAACCTGAGGCTTTAATGGTTTGTAACTAGATGTCAATACATACAGGTGCTAGATGTTTTTAAACAGAACTCAAGTGAACCTGGATTCCATGGATTCATCCAAGCACACAGACACATTCACATGCACACAATCTACTCCAGTGTCATGCAACTTCACTGACTTCAGCAAGTGTTAATAATAATAATAATTATTGACACTTCATTAACCACATAATGACATCAGTTTACCGAAGCTGGGAGCAGACAAAAATATTGTTTAAATTGAGGTGACATCTTCATTTCACTTGTTTTGTTTGATCAGCAGTCCATGGTAGCATTTACATCTCTGCCACAGGACGTTCCAGACATTTCCTCTGTCGCTGATTATCTGACTCCATCTGTTTCCTATCTTTGTAACTAGATGCATAAACCTCTAAAAATGTCTACCCACACATGTGTATATATTGTTTCCATCAGATTAATAGAAGTATGTCTGCCTGCTTCTGCTTTGTCAATCTCAGTCATTGTGAAAATGTGTGCTGTTGATTCCTGCTCTGGATTTATGGACTTTTGACCTACTGTCAAACTCTAATTGCATCTTCCAGTCTGACTGCCTGTTATGTGTCTGCAGAGTTCTCTTTGCCTAAGTTCCTTACACTGTTTGTGACGCGTGTAGAACATCACACCCAAAATTCATCAAGAGGACAGCTTTTCCTGCATCCTTGTACCAAAATCAAACCAGACATCACTCAGTCTCTTTTTCTCTTGGTAATGTATGACATAATGTCACTCTCAAACCTAGTAGCTGGCCTTAAGGCAACACATTCACACACCTGCCTGCTGTCTTTTTTTGTGTGGTCCCACAGAGTTTAGGCACAACAAAATGTTTCATGAAAAACAAACTGCTAAATGTTCACAGTATTACACTGATGATTTGGAGTGTTTCTGTGTTAACATCCAAACACTTTAACAGGGAAAGACCAAAGACTGATTATTTAAATACACTGTATGCTAAATCCTTGGTTAATTTAGCAACACATATGGTTACTGATGGTAATGTCATGTAATGTATGTTGATGTAAGTTAAAGTGCAAGTGGTGGAAAAAAAGTGCAACTATTAACCACCTCCAATAGCTGGATCCTCTGGTCCTTGGTGTCCTACAAGTGTAACATGTTGATCTAACTCAATTTGGACAGTGTCGTCCAGTGACTATATGTAAAAATAATATTAATAATACACTGCAAATCTCTGATTGCGCTTAGAAAATGCAACATACACACTGCAAAACTGCACTGTACTACATCATACCAGCACAGCAGATTTCTGAAAAACCTCCACATTGTTTATCATGTGTCTGGCTCACTTGTGCTCATTAAACAAGACATCTGTGAATGCAACACACTCAGTCAGAAAGACCATAAACTAAATGTTAGATGAAGAGGGGAGATGAACTGAGTCCATAAACTTTGATTCAATTAACCAGTGAGGACATCATTCAAACTTTGAGAGCTACCTTATCCTCAAAAAAAAAAAGTAGATCAAACGGTGTGTTTACAGAACAACCAAATAACCTGTGTGCTGAGAGGATTGATTGTTTTGCATTATTTTAACCCATGCTCTAATGCTGTGGTCACACCGAATTTCAGAAAAAAACACATTCACTTCTCTTTGGACATTAATTTGCCTCATTGTCCACTGTCCAGCTGGTTTGAGCTGAGCTCTCACTCAGTAAATAAGGTTTGTTTATGTGTGTTTATTTATGAGGATATATAGTCATGTGTCTGCAAAACATTACATTCCCGTGCAGCTAAACTGCAAAAATGACTGTAAATCTTTGTAGCAAATGCAATCACTGCAACAGATCTAAGTAGCAGTAAAAACCTCATCCATATAGTACAAAAATGACACATTCATCTCCACAAGTGGCCAGTGTCAAAGATAAAAATGTAATTGGGCTCCATCTGTTTCCCATCTTTGTGACTGTGGAGTGCAAGGCCAGGCACCATCAGTGGAGCAGAGGAAGAGGTGAAGAAGGTTGGTGCTGCTACAGTTTTGTGGATGGCGGATTACCCAAAAGTTCATCTGATGCAGACACAGCTGAAGTGCCAAGCTTGCAGTTAGCTTTATGACATGCTGACTGGGTCATGACATAGAAAAAACACACTGTTGGTTAAAACCTAATAAAGTAATCAAATGTGGAGCAGAACTCCACACATGCTCATTGGTACAGTATATGGACTAAGTTATTTCACTGGTTTCACCTGACAGCATTATTTATGCTTTTGAATGACTGCAAGCTGTGGGAGGCACACACACGCTGCTGTCTGTATTTGTAGTTTCTATTCTTCTGATCGGTCATACAGTCGCATTATTTGCAGCAGGTAATCACAGGATGACAAGTTATGGGTTGGTGATTTACTGTATCACCATGCCTGGGGTTTAGAAATGGAAAAGAGAGAGCGAACACATCCTGAGATCCACCACAGAATAGGAAATGTATGTGGGCTTTATACAAGTGTGTTTGCCATAAATAAATAAGTATGAATATTTATACTAGAAATATTTTATACATATAAAACTGGTGTAACTTGTGTAAAGCTGTACCTTCTCGCCTGGACATTTCTGCCCATTGACATATAACTAAAAAAGCTACCAGGGTTTATTTTACACAGGGACAAGCACCTCTGTATTAGCAGTGTAATATTTAGCATGACAAACATGATGTATATCACACATATAAGTTGCTTCAAAACAAAAGGACACATGAAGCCAGTTAGAGGATAAAGGACGGGTTAAGCATAATAATACACAACACAATTTCTCCTCCAGCACACCTTTTACACACACACACCAGGGTGTGCAAAAGGTCTTGGTGCAGTAAACCTGCCTTGAATGGGCAAATAAAAATGTACAAAGGAGAAGTTTTGATTTTATATTTATTCCCACAATTCTGAGCTGTGAAGCACAAGGAAGCACAACAGAATAACTAGTACTGGTTAAATGTGACTGATTAATTAAAAAATGCTGATGAAAAGCTCCACATTTGAAATAGCCAGGGCATGGGTGTGTGGGTGGTGAATCTTAGTGTTGTGATCAATAGGAGAGACTGGTGGACTCTACAGCAACGCAAGGGTTTCCCCTGACAAAGGAAAGGGCAGGAGGACTGTCATATAAGAAGAAAGACTCAAGTGAAGAGTATAATGCTCAACCTACCTACTATCCTCCAGAGAGGAACTATGGTATCGCTGGAAGTGCTGCTGTTTACCAAACTAAGACAGTCCTCCCTCTTCAATCACCAGATTGCAAAGTCTAACAGAGGCTTCATTGCCCACAGCTACACTAGAACTTTGTTTTTTGCTTGAGGAAACTAAGTGGAGAAGCTGTCCTTTCATTTTGTCTCTTTGCAGCTGTTTTCCTCTGTTTTATTGCAGTGTTGACTAATGTGGGTGTTCTTCATTGTTTTCATTGTTGTTCGACATGATTTATTAAGACAGATGATCAGCTAACAAGACTGTCAGTGCAGCTGTTGTAATGTCTTAATTTCATCTATTCATCTTATCGCAGTGGAAAGCGAAAACTCCAGTCAGAACACATTCTGCCTACATTTGAAAATAAAAAGTTCAAAGGAGGAATTACACAATATGCCTTTCAGTTCCCTCACAAAAAACACCAACTACTTTGGTGTGAGGTAGAAATTGAAAGACTCCAGCTGACAGATACTAATGTATATAGGTCTGAATATTATTCTGGTGTCAAAGGGAGTGCCTATCTATGTACTGTAAATACCCAACAATCAGCACAGGACCTAGTGGTGTGTGAGTGTGTATCTGTGTGTGTGTGTGTGTGTGTGTGTGTGTGTGTGTGTGTGTGTGTGTGTGTGTGTGTGTGTATTTTTCCCCACTAGCATTCAACCACAATCATTGTCTTTAAACTTGCTGGGTTAGGGGTAAATTCAAGCTGTCACTGGTTGAGAGACAAGGCACACCCTGGAGAGGTTGCCAGTCTATCACAGGGCTGACACTTAGAGACAGACAGCCACTCACATTTATGAGCAGATTAGAGTCACTGATTAACCTGACTCATGTCTTTGGACAGTGGGAGAAAGCAGGAATACCAAGTAAAGCACCTGTTTGAACCTGGATTCAAACCTAGGTCATGTAGCTGTGAGGCGACAGTACTAACCTACACCACCATACTGCCCCCGATAAATTATATATTTTGAATGCTGAAATTAATAAACAATTTAATTTTTCAGTTATTATACTATACTAAACATTACCCCTTTTCCTCTGGGACATTTACATTTCATAGTCTATACAATTATTGATAAATTTAAAAAGTAATAGGCAGTAATAATGGAGAAAAATGCTGTAGCCCTAAATGTTATTTACTTTGATAAATTCTGTTATTGCTGAGGAGCAAGTCAGAATGTATGTATGTCAAAGTGAATTATCATTGATTATTAAAGAATCATTATGGAATAATACCAAACAAATCAGCTCACAAAACAGTGTTGTCATTATACCTTGACCTTTTATTGATGTATTAATACTACAGTTGTAATGCAGTAATACTAAAAGCAGATAAAACTTTAAGCAGAAGAACACAAACTAAGGGGCTGTAGTAACTAAGAAAGAAGAGAGTGGACAGGAGCTGATCTAGTGTCACTGGTTCCACAATGACACATCCTCTTATGTTAAAGCCTTTTCATTCTTACACACACACACACGTGGCCATCAATTCTCAGTATTCATTTCTGACATTTGAGTTTCTGGTTAACCAGCAAGTTATTGGATATGCAACAAAATATGCTGCCAGGGAAAACAGGCTGATGATTCATTCAGTCTTTTAGTTGTGCTGCTGTGCTGGAAAGTGAATTACTTAGAGCAGTTGCTATTGTCTGGAGAAATCAGAGGTGGGGTGGCAGGAAGAAGAAAGAGAGGTAGACTGTCCTCCTACAATATGTGTGCAGTCTCTTCTCTGTATCAGGTGTACTGTTTAAAGAGTACTGGGAGCAATTAGAAAATATTTAATTATCCGTGTGGCTGTTTGTGTGTGTGACAATATTACTTTTTATTAGCTCAGGAGGTAGGTAGTGTGTTTAGTGGGTTGGATCCTCCTGTCACTGAAGTGTCCATGGGTAAGACACTGAACCCCAACTTGCCCCCAGGAAGTCAGTCCAGCTGCATGGCAGCTTCTCCATCAGTGTGTGAGTGTGTGTGTGATTGTATGTGTGAGTGGGTAGAAAAGTAGAAAAAGTAGAAGGTAGAAAAGTGCTGTACAAGTGCAAACCATGAACTATTTACCATGGACCAGAAGAGCATAATAACAGGTGGAACCCAGCACATGCGAAACCCAGAACCTGTAAAAGTTTTAATCCGTTTGGATTTTCCTGCTTTCTTCTTCTACAGCAGCCTTCCTGTGTGCTCCTGTGTACTTGTCCACAGAACACACTACACTGTCAGAGAGTAAAACAGATAAGAGCATGTAAGTAAGTACACACAGATTTGTATGGACGGTGCGTGCACAACCACAGAAGAGCACATCGGAGAGTGCTTTCACACCTACAGGCCTCGGCCTGTTTCAAACTTAAGTTCATTTTCTCTCTTGGTGTGGTTTGTTTTATCTGGTGTGAACACATTTGCACTTGGGTGCAGACTGAAACAACTAAATAGAGGAGGTCTTGATCCAAATTATCTGGTGAACTCTGGTGCACTCTGCCTGGTGAGAATGCATACAAAACCAAAACAGGACCAAAAGCTATAAATCCCATAATTTAAAGACACTGGATTTGGTTTATTTTGTTTGTAAACAAGAAGTTTACAAACGTCTTAAATATTTCTCACCAGAGCAAATGCACTAAGGTGTGAAAAGGCCCCAAGAGGACAAAACTGTGTAGATGGGTGACGGAGGCACCGTGTAGCAGTCAGAATGTGTGTTTTTGGCTTAATTTCAATCTGCTAGCCCACTTCTAAAACACTGCTCTCTACTCTGACACTCTTCCAACCAGTCAGTGTGTTGTGGAGATATGTGGAGATGGAGTAGATTATGGATGACTTTTTTTTGCATGTAAACAGCAGCAGGTGAGTTCAGAGCATGCTGAACATACCATAGTAAATAACTGTGTGTTTAAACAGCAACTCCATTATTAAGGTAGCACTCTGAAGAAAGGAGCAGCAAGAACAAACAAGCGCATGAGCATACACTGCAGTCACAGCTAGGGTTGGCAGTGGGAGATTGGAAGTTCAGGTCTGGCTACTAAATGATTGGAACAATTATTGGAGAGAGCAGGGTGGGCTTCTGCATTTTGAAGAATGACCATGCAGCTCCACTATTGAGGTGTCTGAGTGATTGATTGGCTGTGAAACTCAGTCCTAATAGTTTCAGGCCCTGGCCCAGGCGATAGTTCTGGAAGGTGCACACACACACACACACACACACACACACACACACACAGTGATTTGTATACCTTAATCTCAATCTGCTAGCCCGCTTCTAAAACACTGCCCTCTACTCTGACACCCAGCTCTTCCAATCAGTCTTTCTAAAGCACTAATTAAACAATAGTGTCTCAACTTATCTTTTTTGCCCACTTTAACTGACTGCTTTCTCTCTGCTTCTCTCCTCCTATTACCCCTCCTTCATGTGGTCATGTTTCTTTTTTAGTCTATTCTCTTTCCTCTGGTTAAACTCCTAATTCAAGACCACCTTTCAACCAGTTCATGCATCAAGTCAAGCCAATTAAGAGCCTTGATTTCCTACTGCTGCGACTCCTCCCCCAGCGCATACATCTCCATCCCCCCCCCCCC
>OMLM01021232.1:0-15729 GCA_900302695.1 Helostoma temminkii | reverse complement strand
AAAATGCATATTTATTTATCACAGCCATCTTAGTCAAGAGACCACACTGTTGTTCGACAGTTTAACAGGTATTGAGAACCAAACAGTTATACGATCTGATAAAGCAGCTATAATGATTGTACAACATCAGACTTGAGTTAGCCAAAATTGGTGATTTCATTACAGATTGTTTCTTATTCCTGCTCAGCACTGTCTGAATTATCAACACCAATGCTCTATACCTTCTGGCACTCTCCATTCTCTCCTTACTCCCACATCCCTCTCTCCCTTTTGCCATATTGGTTTGTACCTGTCCTCTTCATTTTTGTCACAGTTTCTTTCTGTCAATCAATCTCTGGGCTTTACAGTTCTCACTGTACCTCTCAAAAACATATTCTCTTTTCTGTGTTCTGTTTTCAAGCATCTCGGTATTTCTTACCATTCATGTTACAGTCTTGTCACAGTTGTCAACTGACAGTCAAATATCTGAGTGGAGAATTATTGAAACAATAATACATAAATCATATGTGAGACAGAGCAGGTAGAGAAAGAGGACCAGCAATATATACAAAGGGATGCTGACAAAAGAGGAGGGAATCAAAGTGAAGGCAATATAGACACCAAGAGGCAACAATAACAAATCCTGATGAAAGTTGAGGATAAGCAAGAACAAAACTACGTGTGTGAACAAAATTGTAGGTGTGTGTATTTATTTTTGAATTTACTGACTAAATCAGAAAAAATGTTGATATTGACATGCAGAGCCTGTGTATGAGTGTGTGTTCATGCAGATGTAGTGTAACAAGAAAATTAATCTACTATGAGAAATTCTGTAATAAGCAGTGAACAGTATATTATGTCTTCGTCTATGTCTGTAGGCTGAAACTACCAATCTATAGCACACAACCACACACATACAGAGGTTTGCATTGAATATGAAACGTATTTAAAATTGAATGTAGAGTAATCATATCCTAATTTATTATTGTGCAAATATGCACATGTAAGATTGTGTTAAGTCCGATGGATTTCCTTCAAACTAAAGGTCAAAGCAGTCTACCTTCTAATATGGTGCCTTAAAATGCTGTTATAAATATTGACTGATTCAAATGAGTCAAGTGTCATTGCCACTTAAGGACAGTGACAATTGAAAGGTTGTTTAAATATTCTGTATTTTATTTACTGTATAAATGAACAGGGAAATTATTCAGCCTTTGCCCATATTTGTTTTCACCACATATCGAACCCATATTTTTGCTTTACTGTCACAGTCTAATCATGACACACTTGTGAATTATCTTTCTCAATGTGAAATTGTCTGTAAATGGTAACCCTTCCCAGATTGACGTGCAGCAACAATTGATTGTTTTAGAACACTGCTTATGTTTTGACAGCAAACTGTCAAAAACACACCTGCTGATAATTAAGCATTAATTAATTAATTAAGCAACAGCTGGTTCTAACTTACCCTCTTAGATCCTATGGAGACAGTAAGAGAGTACTAAGCATTGCCCACGCATTTAAAAAAAATATCGTTGAATAAATAATGATATAGTAAGAAAAATATTGCTCAGTATTGCATGTTGTTATTAACATTGTATTTGCCTAAGACCCACAATAAACAGATGATTTTTATTATGTTTTACATGCACACAAAATGCACAGGGCTGGCTTACAAGACACAAGAGTCTAGCTTATGGTTGGGTTTGGGTAAAAAAAAAAAATAATTTCAAGGTTAAAGAAAAACATTTAGTTTAAAAGTTGATAAATAAATTTTTGTTCTTTATAAAGCCAGCAAGCAGTCTGTCTCTAGCTTTAACCAAGAGCTGAGTGTGTGAACCCAACCGTAAAAAACATTATAGAGGTGTAATCAGTTGTAATCAGTTAAACTGGTTGTTGTACTAAAGAAAACCAACTGTTGTAGATATTTTGGAAAGCAAACTACTTTTTCAGCCAAACTGTTGTGGTGACTCTGCTTTTTGCTGCTCTTCATCAGTCTGATGAAACAACTTGGATGAGTACTGTAGTGAAACATTTTGACATAACAGAAAGAAATTGTGTTAGTACACTTCACCTGGATGACTGAGAATCTTCACAGACAAATCCTATAATGGTTTTCCCCATCTCTGTCTCAGCATCATCAATCTGCTTCTATATAAATTATCCTATGTCCTCATTTTTTTTCCACACTTGATGGATCCCAACACATTTACTAACTATAAAGACCCATTTAAGAATAACAAATTAATTTCTTATCACTCTCTAATCAAAGCATCACATCATCAAACAATATTAGCCTGTCTTGTCACACTGGTGACAAATGTATTAATCACTTAACAGACTGTCTCTCCACCTGTCCACCTATCCATGTAAAATCAAATCAATCTAAACACTTCTTTTTTTATAAGCATACATACAACTGAGGTCAGCTCACTGCAGACCTTTTCTACTCAGACATTCTGACACAATCAGGGTCTTTAAATCCAAACTTAATCTTATCTTTCATCCTTAACTTTCAGTTAATGGTTTACTTGTTGACAACTTAAAGCCTTGTGCCTGTAATCATTCTCCTGCCTACAGGACAGTCTCCACTAAACATACAACTGCATACTACATTATAGTCAATACTACTGGATTAGTATAAACTCAACTGCATTTTCTCCCATGATGAAACTTGTATATATCAGGCCCAAATTGTGAAAGAATGGCTCTGGGAGTATGAAATATATTTCACTATTCTATTTCATGTCTGCTAGGCCTGGATGAGGGACACATGCTAAGGGCTTTTTTGGGAGAGTAAAGAAGCAATGTTGTGACATTATGCAGAGGTAAATTCGTTTTCATACTGTTTTCAGCATTTAATAGCAATTTGAGATGAGTCAGCTGTTTTCTCACTGGCAGCTAACATAACAACAACTACTAAAAAACTACCCAGACAGACACAGTTTAAAAGCTGCTACTCTTGTGGCCATCCTAATGGCAGGTAAATTAAAACTCCTCACATTTACGTGTAATAGTTTAGAATTGTATATAATACATTAACTGGTTGTACATTAGATGTCTGTGTCACATTGGTCTTTCTCAGTAAATCCACTGATTCCATTATCACTGTCATTACTTTGCCTACACGCACCATCAATGAACAGATTTTAATTCATTAATGTTACAGTATATTTTAAACATCTCAAATCTACAGTATTCATTCATGGTAACTGACAAAGTAGCTTACAAGTCAAGTTCCATGTTTTTGAGGTACAGACATAACAGACTGGCAACATGTTCCCAATAGAACTAACAAAACAAGTTATGATAGTATGTGGGAAATAATGGGTTAATTTCTAAACAGGTTCTGTTCAGTGCTGGGTCAAAATAAATGAATTACAATTGAATCATATTTTTCTGTGTTCATGTCCATACTGCAGTCATATTTCAATACCCAGACAAGAAGCAATTTCAAGCTACGACACAATATTCGACAGCAGCTGACCTTACAGTGTAACACTGCCAGCAATTTTCAGGTTAAAGAAACAGTGGGGGGTTTTATAGTGAGGGGGGTTTTATAGTGAGTCCATTTCAACTTTTCTCTTTGATCTGTTGGTTTAGCAGTCTGGCTGTCAAAGCCAAGAAAACTGTCTCTACAGTTGTTAAAGAGCAGATAACCAGCATCCTGCTGAACAACATCAACCTGTTCAAAAAGGAAGGAACGAGGAAGGCTGAATCTGTCGGACTGTTTTCCATCAGTGTTTTAGACCATGTAAACCTGCAGAAACAGTTGCATGATTTATAGCACAATGCCTATTTTTCAGCCTCAGAAGCATTGATACTGCAGGTTTCCAACAGAGACAGCGCTGTCCATCTGCTGTGCCTACATTGTCCCTCAGTTAGTTTCCTATAAAAGTGTTGGATTACAGCCCTAATGACTCTGTTACCATCTGTCAGAAAAACTCAAGTGGAAACAAAATGTGTCTCGACTGTACAGCACTAACAAAGAAAGAAAGAGTATAAAGGTTTAACATGCAAGATATCTGTCCACAGTACCAACTTCTGACTGAAAATATCTATGAGGAAATATTTAGTGTTAGTCTGCCTGTCTATCACTTTGACTGTCTGTTATGTTTTGGTCCATCTGCAAGTTGTTACCTGCTTGTCTGCTTGTTTGCTTCAATCTGTCAGCCTGTCAGCTCATCTGCCACTTTAAAGACTTTTCTGCCTGTATGTTGATCTGTCTTTATGTGTGTCTTCGTTTCTGCCTGTCTATCATCTTCAGTGTTTTTGAAATGGTGTATTCCAGCAGCTCAGTCACTTTTTCTCTCAAACTTTTTAGTATCTCTACTATGCTTTCTCCATCATCTCCACTACTTTCTCTATCTAAAACTCTGAATTGTTTCTCTCTTCCACCCTGTTTCAACATCTCAGCCTGTTGTTCTCTTATTTCAGTCCCACTTCACTCTTACTCTTTCTCTTCCATACCTCACCCCCTCCCTTGCTGTCTCCCACCTGCAAGCAATCTCATAAATAACAGCACCATGGTTGTTTCTATTTGTTGTCACAGTCATAATATTGCCAAGAGCACTCCATGTGCACTTAACTGTTTTTATGCATGAACGAAACAATGTAACTTCCAACTAAAGAGGTGACACAGATGCCAGATATATGTACCAGGCTTAGAGAGCCACAGCTCAGACATGTTTGCTTTGATGTATCCTGTGCAAAAACACAATCATTTTAATATGAAAATGTTTCAGGTTGTCAGACTTAGCAGGTTAACAGGTTAACTTTATAACCCAATGAACAAAGAATGGGAGTACCAAAGGCAGCAGAGGTATATGTAGTTTAAATAATTAATTTTGCGCTAAATACTAAACAAACAGGAAAGAAATAACAAAAGGGTAATATGTGTAATAAATATCAGAGGAACTGCTTTTTTTAAACTAATGCATCAACATAATGCTATAGTCTGCAAAGTGCTATATGAACAGTATTTTAACAGGTTTGATTAATTCATCATTTATTCCAATCCAAAAACCAGACATGTTTAGACAGTTGATGAGCAAATCCTACATTTGCAATACAGTAATTGTTGTTCCAAATAAGTAAGCCTACAGCCTAACCATTCATGCTCTTTGACTGATAGAACTGATGCATCACCTCAAACTAGATAAGCTTTTTATGTGTTTAATTTCAACATGTTAGTCCTCTCAATATGACTGACCTTTCTCAATTATGCTAGGTTCAAACTCTTTTTATATACTCTCTTATAAAAAAAAAAGTTTTTCCTTCTGTTAATCTGACAGCAGACAAATTAAATTGTTGTCTTTCAAAGTAATTGACTGCTCTTGGTTTGCAATTGTCCACCTGGCTGACAGTGATCAAAACTGTGACCTCTTGCTTGGCTGCCTGTTATTCTTGAAAAGTGTACTGAATATCAGATGCTAATGCATATGACCTGATTTATCTCTTGCCATGGTTTGGTGTGTTATCTCTATTTATGCAATGATGCAAGACAAAGCAACATAATACCATCTTTGATCACACAATTTCTTGATTAAAAACAAAGCTTTGATGTTTAGAAGTGTTTTGCCTTGTATCTCTCTCACCACCACCTTACTAGATTCATTAGCAAGGTAACAGGCTCTGACATGAGTATGGCTATAGGGACTTAATTTCACAGATGTAAAATCACATACAAACCTGCATATGCGCGCGCGCGCACACACACACACACACACACACACACACACACACACACACACTGAGATAAGGAAAGTAGTGAAAGTAGCTTATAGATTTCACTAATCTTTGAAGACAATATTATGTTTCTCTTCACTTAACCTCATGCTGGTAATTACCAGTGTGTGATGATAACCGTTCAAGTGCATGTGATACTAACCGCATACTAATTCTGCAGGTGCAAGGATGGTCCTATAGTCAGAGAAACAGAAAGCGGGGGTCAGAAGTTCTGCTCACAGTTGCTAATGATTTTACAATATTCTTTTAGAAATCTGAGGAGAGGTACAAACTGCATGGCCCAGTCACAAGCTATGCCTCAGTGCTCAGGGCTTGTATGTGTGTAATCTGTATGGTCCTAAATGCACCCTGAACAAACAAACTTCGTTTCATCCTGAACAAATGTTAAATGTTACAACAGTCTACTGTGCATCAAATCCTTTTCAGTATGCTGATGAATAGCAAAACCTGGCTGCGACTAACTTCCTTAAATCTTAGGGAACCAATTAGAGGGTACTCTCTATTGCCAACATTGCTTAATTTTTGTTAAATAAATAATGGCACAATGAAAACAATCATATGTCATATGTTGTTGTTTATCTGATGCTGTGTCTGCCTAATACTAACAATACTATTACTAAGACCCGACAAAAGCAGATAATTTTTATTTATTATTTAGATTTATACACACAGAGAGAATTAAAAGAGGGGGCACTAACTTTTACACATGACTGTATATGCTTTAAGAACATTTAAAATCAACTCCTAATGCATATTGTCCTTCTGGCCTATTGTTCTTTAAGTGTGTTTTGACAGCATGTCAGAATATGATTAAGTTGGTCTGGTGACCTAATAAGTTTTCTCAGTGGGGGTAGCAGGGTGAGTGGGGATTCCACTGATAAATGTCATTGAATGTTCATTGTTTAACAGCTCTACTGAGGCCTGAATTTCTATGTGTAAATCTCACAGGTCCATGATTTTCACTGTAAGAGTTTCAATTTGCCATGTTTTAAAACAAACAAACAAAAAAATAGTTTTGTTAAATATGATATTCAAATTAATTTGGGATTTATTTATTTTATGAAACTTTTGGATATTGTTCAGCAGTTTTTGGTCAACTTCACTTGTTTTTAAAATGTGCTATGCAAATAAAGTTGATATTATTTAAATTGTTAAATTTACAAATGGATAAAACGTACATTAGCTTATGTTAAATTGCTAACCTGTCACTTACCTACTTCAGTAATAGATACATACAATATAGTTCTGACTAAAGTAGTACAGTAAATGTACTGTCTGCCATATAGAGACTTTTAAAGATCCCTTCATTCAGTCAGTTTTCCCTTCAGTCAGTTTTCATTAAAAGAATCAATATTACTAATTTCGCGTTGACTAGGGCTACAAGCTACATTAGTAAGCTCTTAAAGCCACACTCATACAATGGGTAGCTTTTATTCAATAAAGCTGGCATAATGAATTCAAAGCTAGAACACCATACTTTGTGCAAGTAAAAAATGGAATTTGAAGAAAAAATTATACACTCTCACAGACACACACTAAAATAGAGGAACAAAATGTAACGTGTAAGGCCCACATGCACCCAAAAGCAAAACACACATACAAAAGGCAAATAGCCCATGAAGGGATGTTCACAGCTCAAAGATATGAATGTGTGCATGTATGCATTAATGTGAACTGTGTGTTCATTATCAAATACAAAACAATACAAATCCACACACATATTGTAGAAAATGCACATAGAGAAAGGCACATGCACACTCTTTTTAGCTGAAAGCTACTTTACATATTCATAAATGCAGTATTATATGGCTGGCTGACAACTCTCTTTTGCCTCTAACCCTTTTCCTAAAAATAGACAAGAGCTTTACTTTGTATAAAAGACAAAGCTTGACATCTTGAAATTTTGTCTGTATTTGTGTGGAAATACGTTTGTATTGACACTGAGGTCGCATTTACTCCCAAACAAGCTCATTAGATTAAAGCTGATGGTGCGCAGGGGTTTGAATAAAGAGAGCTTACAAGTTTGAAGTAAATGAAATGTAAATGCTTATATAAAACTTAATTTAATATTGAACACTAAGCTGTCACAGAGAATTCTTGCACGACAGGTGGCATGTCAGCTACTTGAGAGCTATATCATAGTAAATGCCTAACATAAGTTACAAATATGTAACTATGATGTGCTTTGACATGTCGTGAATGTATCAAAAGGAGAGAAAGAAAGAAATTAAACACAAAAGAGGAAACAAAAAATCTGACACAAAGCAAACGCTATCTCTCTCACAAATAGTCCACTTTGTTTTGCACAGGAAATATTAGTGTCAATCAGTCATTTTGAAACATTTGGAAAAATACAATTTTCAGAAGCATTTTATGCAATTTTCATCCAGGTGTGATGTCTTTGATATTGTGATATTGTGTGCCTGACAGATGACATAACAAGTATGAAACAAACAAACAAACAAACAATTAATCTGCAATTTCACTGTGGACATGTTAACACAAGGGGCTATTAAAAAAAGATAAAAATAAGATGAAAGAAAAACAAGATATTCTTTTTTTCTTTTTTAATTTACTGGCAAATATACCATCAGAGCTCACTCTCTGTTCACCCAGTCAAGCACAGAAGAGAAAACCTGAGGCCTCACAAATTAAGCATCAACTAATAACCTAAGAATAATTTATTAATGTTTGTAATGTGCGACTGCCGGGTTGATTAGTGCATATTGGCCTGTGCTCATACAGTATTCTTTGAATGTAATTATAGGAACAGGCTTGTAAAAGATACATTTGAAACTCCTGTTGAGACTTAAGCACTTCTGTTCTATCTTGTTTGTACATCTGAACTGAGAACAGCTTTTAAAAAGTCATCTACTGCCCTGAAGCGTGATTTTTCAAGGTTGTTTCTCAATACTTTTAATAGAATTGTGGAAAGACCATGTTAAGTGGTCATTGTTTTTAATCAAGCAGAAAAATGTTAATAAATTTTGCTCCTTCCTCACATTTTATTAAGCCCATGTTCAAGACATTCAAATAATTCACCAGATGAAAAACTTGTGTTTGTGTGTGGGTCTCTCTGACGCAAAGTCTGATATTGAGTGACAATAGCCCTCAGGCACATTGGTGTTTTTTTGGTACTTTACAGCTTCTACAGAATGAAGAGATTTTTTCTTTGTTTTTCGATCACCAAAAGCTATCTCAACATTCTGTTCTTTATGTTATCACCAGTAACAACTGGTATTGCCAAACTAAATACATTTGAAGAAGACTTTAACATGAGCACGAGCATGCTACGTGTGTGTGTGTGTGTGTGTGCGTGCGTACTTGTATTCCTCCTGGGTGAACACAGGAATGACAGAAGGCTGAAGGACCGTGATTTCTACTAGAGTTGTGTTCTCCTTCACAGGGTTGCCATCATCATAGGCCACGACCACCAGCTGTCAGTCAAACACACATGCAGTACACGTTAAGGAGCATTTGCTAGATTTCCACCTGCTTTCTTGCAAGATTACATCTACTAACAAAGACAATACAATCTAAAAGCACTTATTTGAATGGAAAAATAAACAACATAATAAGTGTGTATGCCACTACTCTCCTTTTTTTTCCTGCATAGATTTTCTTCATCATTTAATTGGGAGGCCTCTATTAACAGGACCCATAGGAATCTTAATGCAGGCCACAATTCATTTTAACAAGTCTGAAATATTTTGTTTTCTTCATCTAATTTAACTTGGAAATACAAATACTGCATATCCACCTTTTTTATTTATACAGTAACTCACACTTAACCAGGAGCCCACTGAATGTACACATAAATTGAACTGCTGTGGAAGGTAAGTGCTCAACAGGACATTGTCTGACATTGACTGACTGGGAATTGTATTGAGTGATGCTGCTTACTATATTTATTATAAACAGTTCACCCACAGCCACATGGATATATGTAATACATTGACTGCATTACTGCAGTGATGGAATATGTTACCGATGTTCCTTCTATTGTAAATCTGCATGTTTGAGAATGTCAGCAATGTAAAATAAAATACAAAAATGTACTGCACTGCAAAACCTTTACACCACAGGGCTCAAACTAAAATTTAAGATGTGGTAAACACAGCTGTGATCATGTACAGTAAATGCAACTAGGTCAAAAGCATATTTTAAAGATTGCTACACACTATGGGGGTACTCAACATATGTGTGTGTTATTGATATAGAGTAAAAAGCATCAAATGCATATGATTTGTCAGAAGTTCAAACCTTTGCCATTTTCAAAATGTTTAATTTCAGCAACTTTAGTACAATGCTGCTGGCATGTCTAAAAGAAGCATAGATTAGAGAAAAGTAACAAAATAGGTATCATGTCATATAGCAGAGTTTAGTTTTTATTTTACATATTCCCTTTGGAAATAACCTTTAAATGCATCATATGGTCCATTGTAGAAGCTCTGTGAGCAATCTCTGACATCCAACAGAGTGTACATAATACATCGCTGGTGATTGGAAATTAAAATATGTGCGTGCATACATACACTGAACTTCAGATTGGGCTCCTCATTGAGATTTACTCTGGTGACCACATGTCCCGTGTGTTCCTCTACATCAAATATGCTGGCAGAGTATGGATAAGGGTCATTGTTGACTTTATAGCGAACATGGCCTGCTGGGGTCCCCTGTGGAGGAAAAATTGGAATTACATTTAAATGAGAAATTTAACTAACATTTATTTTACATTGTTTCCAGACAACTCTCATTCAGTAAGGTTTACAGAGAAACCTCAAATTAAAGCACAGTGTAAAAACAGCCCTTACAGTATTTAAAATCCAAGTAATTAGCTCGTACCTAAATGTCAAATAGTATCTCTTTATTCAAATCCTCATAATGCAGTTCGGATACACACACCACCACTTGCGATAAATGAGGTCCAAGGTTAGGGACTGTAATGATCGTGGATTAAACTCTCAAGTACTGCTGATAATGAGCAACTATCAGTCAGTATGACTAATTTGATTCAAAATGTCAGCAAATACATAAAATTACACTGGTTTATAAAATATCCAGCAGAGAGAGCAAAACCGATTCCTCGGTATGCATTAGTGAGTACATATTCCAAGGGTGAGCAAGTACATTAACTCCATTTAGTTCTCAGGGGGGAAAGGTTTACTGACACCTGCTTGAAGTAATTAGATACTTACAAAGTGTCCTCTATATTTAATCCTTCCTCTGAGTTCAGCTTAGGAAGCAAGCTGAACTGCTAATTATTGTAAGCTCAGTCAGTAGCAGCTTGAAGATACATGTGAAAGGTGTGATAAAGTGGTAGGAAACCTGTTGGCTCTATTTTGTACAAGCATCACTTTTTTCAAATAAGCAATTGGTATTATACCAAATTTCCAGCAATACACATGCTCAGGTTGTTACAGTATTATGTTTATATACAGGTTGCTGGTAAATAAAAAAGTATCCAAGGTAAATAGAAAGGTCTCTAAGGTCATATTTCCATTTTTACCACAACACCACTTTAAGAGTCACTGTTGCAGTGTCAGTATGATGTTTGAAGTTAGAAGAGAGGTCTCTAGAAACAGCAGTCAAAACAAATTTAAACCATCCATTAGTAAAGTCATTATTTTTTTCTTTAACTTGCATTTACTCTGACATAAAAGGTTTTTGCTCTGGAGTTGTGAAACACTAAGGCAAAAAAGCTTATTTGTGATTTTAGGATATTTGGATGTCATATATATATCTAAGGTTGTTAAGGTGCTTTTTAGTGCCTTGTTTGAGCACTGGAGTGCTTTTGCAGCATACAGTATAACCTGAATAGTATAATGTTGCTTTTTGACCCAAGAGAGTCTAACTTTATAATTAAATTCAGCTGATGTAGAAGATCAAAAGCCCACTGGTAAAAAACATGGGGCATTTAAAGATGCTATTGGGGTAGTGTTATGAATGAAAAAGATGGTGGAGAAACTATATAATGAGTCATCGTGATTTGTTAGTCCTTGAAAAGTAAAAAAAGGAAATATATGATTTTGTGTTTCTGGTCTATACCATAACAATTTATTTGGTACTTTCCTATATGGTATAAGTACAAATTTATCGTTTGTTTCTACTTTCCAATAAAAATAAGAGCTATTTTTCGCCATCAGTTGTGTGGTTCCGCAAATACACACAACCTACTGTGTATCCTTAGAGTTTGCAGAGTCTTTTAATCCAATGGCACCGCATTGGATCATCACACAGACAGTGGGGTGAACTTGCATCGCATCTGACACTACGTCTCAAGATGCCTTAAAGGAGGGTCCTCATGGACCCATTTGCTGGTTTGGTACTTTTTATACAGCACAGCAAGGTGTCATATACTTGAGGTATGACAATGTGCTACAAGAAACAGTTTCATTAGAAAAAGAAGTTCAAAGACACACAATCTTACACACAGGAGACAAGCACCATTATCCCGCATCATTCCCATGCACACGGAAACACACTGTGAAAAACAGTTTGATTGAATAGCAGCAGCTGGAAATGCTCACCGCAGGGTCAGAGTCATTGGCCATCACTGTGGTTACAATGGTTCCCTTGACAGCATTAGGCGCGACCATGCCTCGATACACTGACTGGCTGAATACTGGAGAGAAGTCATTCATGTCCTGGAGAGAGAAAAATACACACACAGTGTGGCATTAGTATTAGTAAATATACAGTACATCAAGCTGTTAATATTTTCCAGTTAGGGACTGAAATTATGAACTGATGTTCAACAACAAACTCAAGATTTTGTTGCTTTTTACTAATTCTAACTAAATTAACTTTACTCTATTATTCAGTTTCTCTTTCTCTTTCCTTTTCTATCTACATTGCCCAATTATATGAAATGTTGTTTACAGGGCTACCCAATCCAGGTAAAACAACCACTGAGTCCATAATGATAATGCTGACTTAAAATGGAGCTTCAAAGTTTGTGAACCCTTTAAACCCAACACAAACCCAATAAAATAAAAAATAAACTAGTTCAACTTAATGATTTATTTATTTAGGAAAATGGCCCAATATTAAATTTATACATTTTAATTATGTTTTATCAAACTTGAACTAATGCAAACATAGGAGTCTACAGAGATACAGTGAACTCTGCCGTGGTGTTCGCAGCAAGCAAGACCACAACCATTTCCAACATTTTTTGTGATTTTGTACCAAATAACGTTTTGTTTTTTAATATCTACGTATAATGTTAGAGGCAAAGAAAATACAGATGAGGAATATCAGCGACCATAGCAAAGAGTTTTCCACCACATTTTTTCAAAGACGAATAAACTGTTGGATAGAAATTTTCTTTTTTTTTATAGCTTTTTAGCGTTACAGTACATACAATGCTGTAAAAATGCATTTACTCCTCTAAAAACTCAAAATACCCTGAACTAATCTTAACCTTAAACTTAACACCTTATATATGTTGACTTTGTACACACATCCATATACTCACCATTATTCTGACAGTTACAGAAGCCAGTCCAGGAGGCATGGTTCCATTTGTATCCAAGGCCTCTACAGTGAATGTGTATGTGGGTTCTGAGGCATTCAAAGCCTCATAGTCCAGAACCTTCAGAACTGACAGCTCCCCTGTTACGGGGTTGATGTGAAAAAACTGACTGATCTTCTGGTCCAAGCCTTCAGTTCTGAATCGATATGTGAGGTTAGAGCCGAGGTCAACGTCGATTGCCTACAGAGAGAAGAGTCAGATGATGGGAAAGAAAGTAATATCATTGCCTTGTGAGTTTTATTGCAAGCTGAATTTTTTATATTTGCTGGAAGGAAAAGCATTTACATGTGCTGGTGCCAGTAACAGACTGTAGTATTTTCATTAGGTCAGTTTTGAGCCAACATGTCTCAAGCGCCTGTGGTAATAACCTTTAAAGTCCTAGTGCTAGTGGTCCGTATCTTATTTTTGCCTTCTGTAGATATTTTGCTGTGAAGCTGGAGGGAAAAGCTTTGTTCTATCTTATATGTAGATTCTTCTACAACTCATAGGGTGTTTCCAAGTGCTGTCAAATAATAATTCTGACGTTTTAGGGCTGTAGTGCCAATTGGGATGTGCAACGAAGCCAATTTGATCATTTCAAAGACGATGTAAGAAAATAACTCTATGATGATGAGTTTCACTGTTTGCCCTCAGCAAACTGCAAATTTATTACTTCAAATGCTTTTAAACTGAACCTGAATTCAAGGGCTCAGTTTGAACCTGCAGGCAACTTTATCCAAACTGTTCAAAAGAGCTTTAATGAACGTAATCCTTGATTAAAATTGTCACAGTACAAATGGCAGCTTTTAATGCTGGAAGTGCGGCTGGGTGGTCAGTAGTACTTACAAAGGGAGTGAGCAACTTTACCTTTAACTGTAAGATGACTGTATCTCGGGGGCTATTCTCTGGTAGGTGGACATTGTAAGTTTGTTGGGTGAATATGGGACTGTTGTCATCTACGTCCAGAACGGTGATAGACAGTGTTAATCTGGATCGGCGGGGGTCCACTGCACCGTCAGAGGCTTCGACAATTAAAAAATAGTGACCTCTGACCTTCAGAATGGCAGAAATTCACAGTCAAACATCATAATTACAAAACCAAAAAAACATTGTCATCTCTGTCACAGTGTACTGCTGTCACTGTCAGATAACTATGAATTGCATCCAGCAACTTCTTTACTGTACAGTATGTCATTCATGTGATACATAAGGTAATCTATCACTTCCTCTGACCTCTCTATCCAGTGGAGCTGCAGTTGTGATAGCTCCGGTGGCATTGATGGAAAACAGCGTCTGGTGGTTGACAAGACGATAGTGAACCTGACCACTTGTCCCCAAATCTGGGTCTGTAGCCTAAACAGAGAAATACAGAAGTAACAAATGGAGAGATGCGCAAAAGAAATAAAAAAATGGTGTCTTAAAGTTTAAATAAGTTATTTTGAAATATATACAATTTATCAGGTAGTGTGATACATTGCTAAACTGATAAATGTGTACTTCTTCTTCCAATATTATGCAAAATGTGTGTGTGTATGTCTGTGAAATGTATCTGGTAAAACACTGCCAAAGTCTTATTAACCTCTTTAAATCTTGTTAACATGTATAAAGCTTTTGTTCTGGAATAAAGATAACAGCAAGTAGGAGAGTGAATGTGTATGAATCACAGTAAAAGGGAGAGATAATAGGAAACTACTCAGAGCACAATTATCAATGACATTTCCTGCTTTACAGTCTCATTCTGAGATTTGCCAAATACTTACACACCTCAGCTCATTTAGTTCTAGCCTTTTGACCTTGTACTGTAAATGCAGCACCACTGTATGCATCCATCCATCCATCCATCCATCCATCCATCCATCCTCCTAACTGTATAATATAATAATAATAATAAGCTTTATTTATAGAGCACTTTTCAAAGCATTTGTGCTTAACATGAGAGAAAGACAATAATAACAGAACTTTCACAAGAAGAACACAAAATAAATAGCGTAAGACAGGTAGGAACTATAGCACAATAACACTTGATCAATTAATATAGAAACCAATCAAGTCCCCCTGAACAAGCATTTAAGCAACAGTGGAGAGGAAAACTTCCTTCCTTCTTTAAGGGAGGAAGAAACCTCCAGCAGAACCTGGCTCAAGGTGGGCGGCCATCTGCCTTGACCGGTTGGTGTGTGAGTAAACATAGAAGGAGCAGAGCATAATGTTATAGGACAACAGCAATGACAGCAGGGTGAAACAGCAACTACATTCAGTTTATATAAAATCAGGAAAAGCTCTCCTATAAAAGTATGCTTTCAGAAGTGATTTAAAAGCGCTTACTGAGTCAGCTGATCTAATATTCTCGGGCAAGTCATTTCAAAGCTTTGGGGCTCTAACTGCGAAGGCTCTGTTACCTCTAGTTTTTAGTTGTGTCTCAGGAACACACAGAAGTCCTCTATCTGAGGATCTCAAGCTACGTACAGGTTCATATGACACTAGCAGTT